>WBNH01010223.1:0-13934 GCA_013401255.1 Urocolius indicus
GTGATTCTAATTTACAAGCTGACTGGTCCCAAGGCAGCAGGGAATCAGAGCAGAGCCATTACAATACCTATCACAGTAAAACCATATCCCATTGTCTGCACCCTGCTCCTTCCCTCACCACAGGTGTATTTGCAACTGAGCACCACAAAAGGGAACCCCAGGCTACTTTTCACATTGCAAAACAGGCCACGGCTATGTGTGCATTTCTGTGCAGCACCTGGCAGATTTCAAACACATCTGTTTACAGCCAATACAGCTATAAAATACAGCATAAAACTGCAAAACAGAGAAGAGCACAAAAGAGCATAAAAGGGAGCTGGAAATGCCTCAGGGATACCAGGTAACACTCTGTAGCAATGAGAAACTTTTGCTGTAACACAGAGCAAGGAGCCTATGTGCTGGTGAGATGACCCAGCTGCTTCCAACACCAAAACTAGAGCAAAGTCTGGCCACGGTCACTGGAAGGTGAAAGAGAAGTACATTCCACTGAATGAGGCGTGGAGAGACTGGCCAGCCAAGCACCATCAATCAGACCTGTCAGGAATGCCTTAAGGCAGCTTTGCCTCTCTCACATCGCATTTCCTTACCTTGGCTTTAATTTCTTGTGTTTCTGTACTGGTCAGTCGGGATGCGACAGAAGAGACTCGTTTAGAGGTGGAAGCAGAGTTGGAGGATTTTTTTGAAGGGGTTTTGCTAGCAGAGGTGTGTTGGTGGGAGGGGATGGAGGGTCTGGAGCCTGGGGGTTTGGCAGTGGAAGGTGAGCATTTCTTAAACACAGAAACGAAATAAAATTGGAACAAAAACCGAAAATCAGTATGGGAGGGAAACAAAAGGGGTTCACTGACATGAAATAGGATTAGAAGGTGCAATACAGAACTGGGTGTGGGACAGGTGATGGCTGGTACTGCCTGCTCCCTGCAGCACAGAGCTGGGCAAGAGCTGTGGGGTCCAGGGCACTGTTGGGGTCCTTCAGCTGCACTGGCAACTATGGGATACCTCAGCTCTGTTCCTCCCACAAGGTGCAGCAGTACCCAAGCCCCTCTCTGGGGAGAGTCACCCCTCCACACCAGTGGCACGATTTACCCTCTGAACTGCTCTAGTCACTTCCTGAACTCTCTCTGTGCTCCACTGGCCAAGATGCTGCAGGTACAGCCCCATCAACACCAGCATTTCTGGGAGATGCAGGTAACTGCTCTCAGGTCTCAACCCCATCATAGTAAGGTGAGGGAGCCCTGGCACAGGCTGCCCAGGGAGGGTGTGGAGTCTCCCTCTCTGGAGGTTTCCAAAACCCACCTGGACATGTTCCTGTGTGACTTGATTGAAGGGAATCTGCTTTAGTAGGGAGTTGGGTTGGATGATCTCTAGAGGTCCCTTCCAATCCCCATCATTCTATGATTTTATAATCATTGTTTTTTATCTAGACAACTGCTTGGCATCATGTCAAATACTTTGCCTGATATAACCCTGCCAGGACTCTATAGAGAAAGACGTGATTTCACATTGTTTGAAAATAATTATATTGCTCACCTTTAATTCTTCACCCACTAAAGTGTCCATCAGCTTGTCCATTATCTTGCCCAGGCACTAGCCATGCTAATGGCAAGCTCCTCCAAACTAGCAGTGTGACAGATATCTTTAAACTTCTGGAATGTACCCACTATTAAACTCTGTTCCTCATGGCATCTGCAAGATTACTCAATTTTTTCATTACATATCTTGCTCTTTTCACTGCTGATTGTCCCTAGTGCAGCCCAGGGAAGTTTTCAGTTTGCTTTTGCAGTAATTTTCCTCAGAAAAGCCAGTTGTCTGCTTTCTGGTCTCAGGCTGAGGAAATGATTTCTCTAACCATCCAATCAACCCCATGAGCCACATGTCTGTTTTAGATTTGGTTTGCTTCCTCACCCTCAAAGATCGCCATGGATTGCACTATTCACACCTGAGTGAGAGATGGAAAAATATAAACACTCTTGAAAGACAGACAGAAGAATAGGAGATAATGGCAAGGTTTCCTAAGGGGCACAACTGCAGTCCAGGAGAGCAGGAGAAGGAGTCAGGAACACACACAACACTTTGTGGGTTGATGTCACCTCTGGTTTCATTTTTTAGCTTACCTTTGGTTTCTTTTCCTCAGCTTCAGTCCCTTTCTTATCTTTGCTGTCAATACAACCTGACAAATGGAAACACATAGTTACATTTCTTGGGACAGGTCAGTAAATTCCACAGAGATGACAGTGCCTGTGCTACAGCAACATGCATGCTGGGTAGGTGTTCCATGTTCTTGCTCTCCTTTAAATACTATTAGAAATATTACAAAGTCACTTGTTTCTTGTAGAACTACTTCCACGTCGTAAACACGTTATTTCTGGAGCAGTTCTGTGCACATCAACAGTGCATTAGTCATCACTGGAGCATCAGAAACACATCACAAGGTCTGTATGAGACCATTTTGCCCAGATTTGCACCGAATACCAACAGCATCTGAGTTCCAGTATGGGACAGAACAGTCCTCTTCAACCCTAAATGTGAGTCTCCCTCTCTAAAATAACCATATTGGATCTATCAATCACATAAATAAAAACTGAAGATTGAAAGATGCCCCAATTCTGGCAGTACCAGGTTGCCCAGGATCTCATTGAATGTTGTTGGTCAGTGTGTTGGCTTTGCAAAGTATTTTTATATCTGGCAGTTGTTAATTCTCATACAGTGTGTGGGAACACACTGCTCCTGCCTCCCCTGTGGACAGTGCACCTTTCATCTTGGTCTGACCCTGTAGGGTCTTAGCTGCTGTCCTACATGATACATGTCAAGTCTACAGTGATCATATTTCAGAGTTTTGTCTCATCATAGTCTACAAACACAACAGACTGCAGTGTGGCTAATTAGGAGATAAGAAACAGGAAGGAAATCATGTTTGTACTATAAGGCACTCATAACAAAGCTGCTTTTGCCCATTTTCATCTAATTCCTCCCTAACCTGGGAGGAAAAGCTGCTGATAGTCTTCCAAGTGTTTTGGAAACTTGTCCTGGGAGGTCAGTCCTTTCATGTTGTTTAGTCCAGCACTGACCCATGCCAGTAGCCACTGCCAGAGCTGCTGGATGCACTAACCTTTCCAAATTCAGTTAAACTGCAGACTGGAGTTGAACAGCCACACGGTATCTCTGTCTTTAAAGGAAAAGACCACTAAATAATAAAATAAATTCCTGCTACTGAATCAGAAATGGGATGACTTTGGCAATGCATCTCCCCAATGCACCATCATTTCCAGGCTCCCAGGTGAGCAACAGCAAGCCATGCCAATGCCCTGCAGCACGTGTGAGCAGCTTCCCACAACCTTATTCCATAGTGAACAATGATAAATATGTTATGAGCTTTAATTCCAATGAAAAAAAGCTGCATCAACAATTCCTCCACGAACCCTGTGCAGCAAAGAGCACACACTCTCTGCCATAAACCAAAGCAGCATTTCCAGGCTAATAGAAGAGGCCAAGCCAGTTTTGGGGATGCAGCACTGGGGTGATGAAAGGCAGAGCTTCCTCCAAGCCAGGTCCTGGGCAGGCAGAGCTGAGGTACAACATGGTGAGACACCATTGGGTTTTAATGTGTGTCCTGCTGCCCCAGCTTATTAACACAACTCTCTGCAAAACCTGCAGTTGACCACTGAGGAGGGCCCCAGTAACATCTATCTTACTCCCTGGAATAAAGGTGGGAAATAGCTCTTGGAGAAGGAAAAGGTCTAAGAGCTGCTCTGTTGACAGGGATGCTTGTGCATTCGGTGGTGAACCCAGACCTTCACCTAAGATAGCTAAGACTGCAAATGCTGTGTGAATACAGCAGCTCCAGGCCCTGGTTGCCCTCCCAGCCCAGCCCAGCCCAGCCTAGAGACACACACGCTGTTAGATGCACCCAAGAGACAGATCTCCTCACGCACAGGTTGCTCCGACAGAACACCCCAAATACAGTCATCACGTCAGACCACTCAGGGACATGCTATCCAGAACTGAGATGGGAGCAGGATACTTTGTAAGAGCATCAGACATGTCCTGCACAGGAGAAGGATCAGCTGGCTGCAGACCTTACTTCCAACAGCAGTCACTAGTAGATATTTAAGAGAAACAGGACTAATGCTTGGTCTTTCCCATGGTTAGACCTGCCATCTCATTTGTCTTTTTCCTCCTTCCTCCTCTTTATGAAAGCCAATACAAAGAGTTACTGGACCAGACAGTGGACACATGTCAAACCAGATGGCATGTGTCTTGCTGGAACAAGCCACAGCGTGCACCAGGTTGGCTCCACTCCAGAATGCCAGAACAGCATCCATCCAGTCTTCATCTTCTCTGGGAAGGTGTCAGGTGTGAGTTAAGGGGCCCACCCCACAGATCAAAGGAAATCAAAACAAAAAACAGGTGAAAAAAGCATGATTGGGGACACACCAGCACCATGAAAGGGACATGAAACCAAAGGGGAAGGGCCGGGCAAGTCTGCCAGAATATCCAGGATTGAACTAAAGAGGGAAGGAGAGAGGGAGGGAGGGAAGGACGGAGAGGCATTGGCGCCTTGTAGATCAGTTCACAGCAAAGGTCCAGGCCATTTCCCAAGCAGCAGAATTCGAGAGGTGGCAGCAAGCTGAAGTAACTGGTTCAGGCAACCTTGTCATGAGCAAGCCACTGGCAATGTGAGAGTTGGGCAAGGAAGAACCTCGTGGGGTTCAACAAGGACAAGTGCAGAGTCCTGCATCTGGGAAGGAACAACCCCATGCACCAGGACAGGCTGGGGATTGATCTGCTGAAGAGCAGCTCTGCAGAGAGAGACCTGGGAGTCCTGCTTGACAGCAATGCACCCTAGTGGCCAAGAAGGCCAATGGCATCTTGGGATGCATCAAGAAGAGTGTGGCCAGCAGGTCAAGGGAGGTTCTGCTCCCCCTCTACTCTGCCCTGGTGAGGCCTCATCTGGAGTCCTGTGTCCAGTTCTAGGCTCCCCAGCTCAAGAGGGACAGAGAATTGCTGGAGACAGTCCAGCTCAGGGCCACCAAGATGATCAGGGGACTGGAGCATCTTCCTTATGAGGAAAGGCTGTGGGAACTGGGGCTGNATCCCTACCATTCTATGGTTCTATGATTCTATGATTCCATGAATGTGAGCTCAGGGCAGGCAAAGGGTGCACAAAACTTTTAGGAGACACAACTGACAGCTTTATCTGCAACATGGGCACAAGGTTTCTTCTTGGGTGTCCGGTGCTCTCCTGTATCTGGCACAGTCTCCACTAAAGGAACGTCTTTGTCTTCTACATCGTCCTTTAACTCAATAGGGAGTTTGGTTGTTTCTAGCAATGATCCAGAATCTTCTCTCTCTCCAGGCTCTGCTTCTTTTGGGGAGACAATTTCAGAAGGCTCTGATGGTGGCATCTATGTCTTCTTCCCCACTCAGTGGCTGCCTCCTCTCCTCTTGATCCTCTTCTGCTTTATGTGATTCATCAACAGGAGTGTCTCTCTTGGGATGTCTCTGAGGGTATCTTTGGCTTTGCTTTCTTTGAAGGTGTTTCTCTCAAGAGCTTCCTTAGCTGTTGCTGGGTACAAGTTCATTTCAGGTCCTGGTGAAGCATGCTGTTCCACCAGGGAAAGCAAATCCTGTTCAGAAGTTTCATTGATATCACAGTCTTCATCTCTTTCCTGTCCACTGGCATCTTCTTTTAATGGAGCTCTGATACATAAAGGAGATGGTCCATCTTTTGTATGGGTGTTATCATCTATGCCACCTGCTCCTGCCAACTCCTCTGTGTGCACATCACAACATAGATTTGTTCCCAGCAGTGGATCCACACTAATGCTTTCTCTGCCTCGATGATCCAACTCATTGTTGTCTTCAGATGGTCTGGAGTCTTGGTACATATCATGGGGTATTGGGACAGTGACCTCGATTCTGGTGGGAGCTGCTGTTGTAGCCTTTGTTTAATGCGACAGAAGAGGCTGCTGAAGAAGACCCACTACCTGCTTTGTGAGCTGGCTTTCTCTTTTTATTGCATCTCCAGCATGCTCCTGAGGGTCAGGCTATGGCTTTGGAGAGCTTGGCTCCCCTGGGGTGGAAGATGCAGGGTATGAAGTATGGGCAAGCAATTAGCACAAACATGTCAAATAGGTACTCAGTCATGTAGTGCTGAAGAGAGACTAAGGATCTCTACCATCAATTTAGAGGATAAAAGCAAGTCCCATACTGTCACATTGAACAGACAACTCACTTCTACAGTGGCTTTTACCTTTAAAAAAACCTCTGATTCCTGTGGGAATCAGGAATAGTGACAGCCATAGCACATGAGAGATCAGACACCTCCCTGGACTCGGTCCCAGAGACAGCTCGGGTGTCCAGCCACCAAATCTGCTGTGCCCATGCTCTATCAGCTGGATTAGCTATGAAGGTTTTCAGAAGACAAGAACATGCCCATTTTCTAACCTAACAGCATCACTGGACCACCAGTTTGCTGGCCAGTGACCACCTCTTCTTGCTTTAAGGGCCTGAACACCCTCCCTTCCTTCATGGGCTTACAAAACCCCTACTGCTTTCTCCTTCCTTGCAGGAGATGTTCATGCAGACATGGCACCAGTTACCTCCTGTCAGAGTTCAAACTCTGATCATTTTTATTGCTAATGAGCTTGGGGAAGAGCACTCCTATGTCTCATTTCTTATTGCTGTGTATTTCAACAGCCAGTGGAGCAGATAGCCTCGGTGAAAAGGACTATAAGTAAAAATGTGGCTGTAGTCACATTCTAATCAGAGGTCCAGTGCTGCTGCCACCATTTCAGCAGAGTAGTGAGCGGTGGCATTTAAAAACTTAAGCTTAAGGTCACAAACACACAGATATCTGTTCTACTGCTGATCTCATGCATGACAGACCTTTACAATTTCACACAACAGTTGCTGTATTAAGACATATATTCTAGTTGAGCTGGAGCTTTTCCATGAAAAATTCATTCAACTGAAGGAAAGATGCACTGAGTAATGGAGAATTCACCCTGAACACAGGTAAATCACTTTAAAGGAATTTGCCCTAGTAAGAATGTGCATATTATACTATGAATTTTTCCAGTTTCAATTACTCTTTGGTCTTTTTGAGCACTGATGCCTAAATTAAAGAGTGTAGATCAGGTCACTTCAGTACTGACATTTCAACTGTGAGTTTGTTAGATTAACAAACAAGATCAAAATAAGAAAGAAATCAAGGGTGACTCAGTCTTTTATCAGTGTTCTCATTTTAAGAGAATATAATGGTTAAGGGATACTCCCACACAAAGACCTCTGAAACTGTGGTTTAAGAGAAATCTTAAATTGGCACCTATTGGTAAATAGTATTTGAAATGTGACATCAAGAAACACCTTTTATAACTGCAGGGATTTGAAGGGTGTTTCAGCAGTAGCCAGCAGACCACCCTGGCTCACTTCTGCAAATGAACAGCATGAGCATCAGCAACTGCAGAGCTGTGGTCATGAGCTGCACTTCCAAACTCTGGGACTTGTTGGGGGTTCTGAGGCAAAACGTGCAGCACAAGCTCAAGAGCTAGCAGATCACCAGCACAGCACAAACTGCAAATTAGAAGATGCTTCTCCACCTGTGGCTCCAAAAGCATTTTAACATGTTCCAACTTCCCTTTGCAAAGATCTTTTTTTTTCAAATAAAGATAGCTAGTAACGAGACAGTCAAGACCCTCTGTGTGCATCAATCACTTTTTCCTATGAATCAAAGAGAACCATTAAAAGGAAGCAACACGCTGTTACAAGTTCACTTTCAGGCTAGTAACAATTCACAGAACCCAGAAATGTCATCTGTAGGTTTGTCCTGGGTTGGTTAGGATAGAGTTCACTTTCTCAAGGTGCCATTGCCAGGCACAGGAACTGTGGCTGTTGCGTCAGGCCCTGGGCACTGAGTGGTCACCCCAGGCATCACTGGTTTTGTACACCCCTTTACTGCTGTCACAGTTGTTTCTTATCCCCTTGTGCTGGTCTACTAAATTGTCCTTATGTCAACCCAAGAGGTTTTTACCTTTTTCTTCTGATTCTATTCCACATCTCACCTAGGTATGGGAGAAGGGAGGGAGCGACTGTGTAGTTCTTTGTTGCTAGCTGGGCTTAAACTGTGAGAAGGTTCCATCAGAGCTCCAGCTAGCTGTGTGTCCCCATATGTGACAGTTGAAAGACCTCAGGACAATACAGAAAAGTCTTATGAAAAATTTGTTGAGAAACAGCAGCTAGAACCAGACTGAAGAGGACAGACAGAAGAGAAAACCTCAACCCCCTCCTTCTAACAAACTTGATTTCTGTTTTGTAGTGGCACTACTATTTTAAATACAGAAGAGTATCACTGGACCAGCAAACAAAGGTTTTATTTTAATTGCAGGGTGCAGACTGCACATAACTGTGCTCATCTGTGTGTGGAAACAAAGATGATCTGAATTCTGCCCCGAGCTAAAAAGGCAAAGACCTATTTACTTCTTTAAAAGACATGGATGTCTGTAAATGCACTAATGAAGCCACGAGGGAGGAAGATGCCGCCCAAGCAACTGGAGCAGTTTCTAATGTACTGTGCAGAAAACTACCTTACAAAATGGAGGTTTAACTAAGATTTTAAACAGTGCACCAAATTAGCTCTATGGTGTATTAGTGCTAGCAAGACCCATAAGTCTTCCCCACTGGGCATGGAATTAAGTTGGTTGCTTTGGGAAAATCCCATCCTGAAGTTTTTCATCAAGTCTGAACTGAGTCAGGAGAGGCTTTCCAGATAGCCAAGAGGTCCCTAGGTCATCTGAGCAGATGCATAATTAATGTTCTAAAAACACTCATTGCCCACCATGCCTGGCTTTGACAGTCACATTCTCTATGACTAGTATGAGATAAAAACATGCTCAGTGTTAAAGTCAGGGCATCAGCAAGTAGGTCTGAGATATCATTTACATTAGAGAGAGACGTAGTAATTAAACAATTCACTTCCTGTATCACATACAGGGCCCAAAACTGACTCTGGTCAATGCTGAGCAATTGCTCCTGGTTAACTGCACCATCTCAGATCTGGTTATTACCTTTTCTGGCCTGGAGGATGCCAGGACAAATATGCACCAAGGCTTCAGCCATATGAAAGAGAAACTGGGTGCATGAAAAGCTGCACTTCCCCAAAATCATTATGTTGGAACATTCAAAGCATGTATGACACTCCTCTGACAGGAACAGGGAGCACAACTGCTCATACAATGCACAGTATTTGTGTTGCAGAAGAAAATTCCCAAGCCACTAGTAACCAGACACACACATGGGCAGCAATAACTGGACCCCAGCAACAAATGATTCAACAACCTTGAGTGGCATCTCCTGCAGCATGGTCCTCCAGGTTGGGAGTGGCTCCTACACCTGCATCTTCAGCTGCTCCCAGTTCAGAGAAAGAACAGGAAAAACATAACCAAAACAAGAATTAAGTTGAAGTACGTGTCCAGAAAATTTATTCACCTCCTCACTGATGCTGCCCATCAGCGTTCTGTGATGAGCAGGGCAGTATCAGAAAGGCAATCAACCCACACTGATGATGGAGCTAGGTAGATCTATTCAGACTGTGCTGTGCCAGACTGGAGGAGTGTTTCCCCAACTTGCACATTCATCCAGGGTGGCAGGTTAGTACAAGCTCCTTCAGCCAGAGGTGCAGAAAACAGGCTGTAAGGAGCAGGGAAACATGCAGGTTTATACCCTCTCTTCTCCCCCCACCCAGCGTTTGTGTTACTGGTAGCACTCACGTGAATGTCTAACTCTTACTTGATCCCCACCTTCGTGGTGTCTACTACCTGGCTTACTGTAAGGAACTCTGCTGAGGCTATTTGACACTATCAAATCCGAATCTGATGTAAATGTGACACTTCAGGAACACTGGTACATTAGAGAAGCACAACACTCTCTGTAGCAATGAAAGTTTGTCTCTATCAGAATGTTTTCAATTTATCACATGACTAGTTTCAAAATGGCTTAATCAATTGTATTTGTATGTCATAGTGCCACAATCAAATGAAGACTTTCTCTGGTTTTCCCCATTTTTTTCCCCAAAGAGTGCAGGACACACTGCTGCTTCCTGACTCCCTGGCACAGTCGGACCTTGAACCACACACTGCACATCCTTGCTAGCAGGTGAGTGACTCTGCATTTCAGCCCAGGGCTCTACCAGCAGCCTGGAGACTGAATGCAGGACAATTTGGCTGTCCAAGGGAGTGTGCTCCCTGTTTCAGAGTTCAGGCATTAACAGATGCCCATTTCTACCCAGTACCTTTCTCAGATCCTGCCTGATGCTTCCAGGAAAAGCATGTGGCTACTGCACAGAGGACAAATACTTAATTTTCACGTACAGACCTGATTGTCCCAGGAGCTCCTGCCCTCATGTACACACACAGTACTGCTGCAGCTCACTCTGCTCTTCCTCTGCCTCTGACTCATCTTTCCCTGTAAAACCAGGCCCAGGTGCAGTGATTCCCCACAGAGCATTCAGGCTGAATTAGCCACTTCCTCTGCATTATCCTTAAACCACATCAGCAGCCCCAGAACTGCTGCAGTGGCCTGGCTTTCACCTGCCACTTTGTCATGGTTTAGTGAGGAGCGGCTTTCGCTTGGTAACAGGGGGAGGGGGCTGCAGTGCAGGCCCGGTAAAGAGTTCTTGGACTTTCCCCTGGCTCTGAGGTTCAGACCCACCTCTGGCCTGGCTGGGCCAATCTGGTGCCTCTGCCAGCATTATTTAAGGACAGGAATTTGAAGTGTGTAGAGGGAGATGGAAGGGCAAGATGGAGGTGACCACATGGACCCTGTGGTCAGGAAAGGACAGAAAGAGTGATGCTGGCCCAGAGACACCCTTGCAGCCTGAGATGAGAAGCAGAGACCCCCTGGCAGAGGGAACAAGAGCTGGAGACTCTGGGTCAGAGGGAGTGAGCAGTTTAGACCCCAGCCCGGAGAAGATGAACTGGGATTGTAGTGCCCCGGTGGAGCAGCCCATGCAGGGCTGCCTGGTGTGTGGGAGCCCATGAGCTGGAGCAGGGGAGGGCTGGTGAGGAGCACTTCTCCTCAGGACTGAGATAAGTGGCAAGAGACATCAGGAAAGGACTGACTGCACCCCCCCTTCCCTGTCCCCTGCACTGCTTATAGGGGGAGGAGGTAATGATGCTGCTGAGCCTGGGAAGGGAGGAGGAATGGGGGAAGGGGGATCTTAAAGAGCTGGTTGCACTTCCATCATTCCCCTTACTCTGTATTATTTTTCCACTGGATATTTGTGGGTTTTTTTATGTTTTAGTTTGAAGCAGATTAAATTAATTTTTGTTTTCTTCGCCAAGCTGAGTAGCCTGGTCTGTTTTGTCTGGGACCAGAAGTGGCAATTAAGCCCTCCCTGCCCTCTGGGAGTTCCAGGGTCTGTGGTACTTGAGTCTAATCATAGAATCATAGAATGGTAGGGTTGGAAGGGACCTTTAGAGATCATCTAGTCCAAATTCCCTGCAGAAGCAGGTTCACCTAGATCAGGTCATGTGGTCTTTTATTCCTATATGGGCCTAAACCAGAACACACTTCAAAGGCAACTGCATGGGCTGGGCTGAGGAAGAGCACCAGTGAGACAAGCAGATAGGTCCTGCTGTGAGTGCTCACCTTGCCAGAAAACTGGAGCTGCTGGCAGAGATGAATGGGAGATGCAGGTAAGCATCTATCTCATGTAGCATCTCATCTAGCCTGTAGATGAGAGGTAAAGACACCACAGACACACCAGATAAGAAAGATTGTCAGCTGTGGAGCTGAGACAGAGAGAAGGCTGCAAGTTTCCCCTAGGATGGGAAAGGCAAGAGGACAACTGTAAGCTAGGAATAATTTCTACAAGCCATGGAGAAGGAAATATGCATCAGGAGCAAAGCATGCCTGTGAGAGGTTTTGCAGTGTTATTTTTAAGCAGTAATCAGTCAAGCTCTCTGCTCTGTCTGCATCAAGAGATGAAACTGCACCTTGGTCTCCCTCACCTGTGGTTCCTTCTGGGATCTCCCCATCCTGTTCAACACCACCCTGATCCTTGTGGTCTCCTTCCTCCACTAAAGGTACTGTGGCATCTGAAAAAAAACCGCAGCTTTCACATAGCTGTTGAGTGGCAAAACCCCATGGAGGCCAGGACATGCCTGAAGAACTTTCTGCTTGGAAGAGCACCCGACTCCCTCCCTTGAGCCAGCGTTTGTGAAGGGAGAGATTGAGCATGACAGAGCAAAGCCAGTATCACAGGGATACCATGAGCTGTCTCCTCTGCCACACAAACCACACGTCTCCAGTGCATTCCTTATGCAGCTGAAGGCTTTAGCATAAACACTGTCTGAAAATGCACAGCTAAAGACAGCCACTGGTGCCTGATCTGCATGCAATGCAATTCTATCTGCGTGGGGACATCACTGGTCTGGAGCAAGAAAGAACAGCTCCCATCAGATACCTTCATAAACCATCCAAGCACTGCAACTGTGTCACACTCTGCAGCTCTGAGGCAAACATCTGGCTCTGTCTACCAGAGGTATGTCTGCTTGTCATGACAGTCCCAATCCAACTGGGAAGAGGGACAATATCCCCTTCTGCACCAGCCAGGTGCAGAATTGATTTCTTGAGCCACATACAGAGAAACAGAGCCACTTCATGGACACTCAGTAAGGACAGGGCTGGTACTGGTCAGCATCTCTGCCCACTTTTCTTTTAGATAAATCTTGCAAATTAATGCCTTTACTTGAAGTCTCCAAGAGGCAGATACTTGGGATTAAAGCAGAAAGAGGAACACCAAAAGTGCAGTTAATTAAAATGGTGAAGCAGTCTCTAGACCACTTCACAATTGGATTCTTTCTACAAACACGTGTAAGAAATAGTGATGCTGTTTTTGCAGGAATGGAATCCAAGCAATTAACACAAAGAACTTGTGTCTTTATCTGTGTCTTTATAATGTTAACTAAGTAGCTGATCTAAGAACTGATGTCTGCATCTTAGGATTGTTGTTTGTGGCTCAAGACTGATGTCTGTATCTTTATAATGTTAACTAGATAAACGATAGGTCCTGAATATTGGTACTATGAGGGAATGGGTGACCATTTACAAGAACCAGACACCCCCTGAGGGGATTTTGTAGGCACCGAGGGAAGCTGTAAATCTTGGAGTACCTAATCAATGGGGAAACAAGGGAGGGACTTTGCGGCCGGGATAGGGAATAAATAGCCGAATCTTGTATCTGTCAGGTGTGCCTGCTAGCTAGGACACCCGCTCTTGCAAGAACGCTTAATAAAAGTGCTTCACTGCAGAGTCTGGCCTGAGTCTTTCACGGGAGAACTTGTTTTGTTTCCTACACACGGCATTCAGATAACACTCTGGAGCATCACAGACATGTCCTGAGCCCTACCAATAAGACTTCTATGTCAGCACAGTTTTGGTTTATATGTAGACTCTGCCCATCTCATCATTCCAGCACAAATCATGCTGTACTAACACGTAAATACAGAAGGAGCAAAAAAAGAGCTATGAGGTACATTTTACTCTGAAAAAGAACACAGAAACCAGGACATGCTGTCAGTATCTCGGGGAAGCACAATGATGCAAACCTCTGGTCCTGGGAGCAAATGACATGGGACTGCTCCTTGCTGCACTGAGCTAATGTGATCATGTTTGAAAGGCTTCAAGAAACAAACTGCAAGCAACTTCCTGAACTATAATAAACACTTCACCTTCTCTTGCCTTCCAACTCACTCTCCACCTTTAAAGCTCATTATCTCATTCTGCAGGGTGTCAAACATTACTTGTGAGGAGACTACTGAAGAGCAAGAATGCAGACACTCCTCCTGAGAAACCCCACCAGAACACGGCCCAGTGAGTCATTCAGCGAGGTTAACCACAACCCCATCTATCACAGTTTCAAAGCAGTAAGTCAAAGA
>WBNH01010228.1:0-65882 GCA_013401255.1 Urocolius indicus
CTTTCTTTCTTTCTTTCATTTGGATTCAACAAATGAGAGATTTGCAAAAAGAATAAATCATGAGATACAGACTTTGGTGGCTGACTGCTGATTATGTCAAAATGACATTAGTAATTTAAGTTGATTTGACCTTAGTATCTGAAGCAATCTATTGATTGCGTCAGTGTTTCCTGTGTTCTGGGTTTCTCTCTTGCCCATACTGTGAGAGCAGCTTTAATCTCTTTGCTCACAATCTTGTTCAAATGTTTATTTTGTAATATATAAAACATTAACATTGTCAAAGGTCTTTACAAAAATACACTTCAAATGGAAATTATGTTGCTTACCACACAGAGAGATCTTTTGGATAACTCAAACTGAAAGAAAAGCATGCAGCACCAAGAATGCTGAAATGTCATCTTGGTTTGACTCCAGATGGTGGGCAATAGGAGGCACAAGGAGTGTGTGTTGCCTACTGTATGACTTGCTACTCTTACACCACCTTTTGCACAAATGCCACTCCAGAATGATTCTCAGAAGGTAAATCCAAGAGGAGATACAAGAACTGCTTTGTTGAAATAGGCCTGACTGCTTCATCTGACACAGAGAGAAAACTGGTTGTGATAGTAAGGTCTATTTATCAGTTTATAACTTTGTGTAAGAGATGCAATTTGCCAGGTCTTCTCATCTTTGACAGCCTTTGTATCACACACTGCTCAAGGTTTAGATCCAGTCCTCTCTTACAATTTGAATTAAGCCACCACTGGGTAAAACACATCTCAGCCCTGGTGCAGGACTCAAAGCCCAATGAGCACCTTTTGTCAAATGTGTGCTCTGCCTGCTAAACTACATAAGTCACGTTATCCTCTGCTACATGGCAGCTGAAATCAGCAGTCAGAGTGGAGAGTGCCTCAAGCAACGTGGTACAGGTTTGTGAGTACAGCAGTCCTCTGAGAGACGTGGATGTGTGTTTAAACTCATTCAGACTGGGAGGTGAGCTGTTGGAAAGTGGTTTGCTTTTTCACTTTAGCTATTATGGAAATGTTATTGACATAGAAAAATATAGACCATTATAGAAAAGTTATCAGCTTTGTCTCTGTCCCTGGTAAAACACAGTGTCCACAGAAGCATTTAGTGAGACAAGGCAGAATTATTCTCTTGTGTTGAGTCTGTGTCCTCCTCCCAAACAAGGACTGTTGGCAGACTTCAGTGTACAAACACTAGCTGTACTTAGGCAGAAGTGAAGTGCTCCTTTCAGTTTACAAACACCAGCCCAGAAGCTGGCATGTGTAGTACTCATCACCGAAGAAGAAAGCAAAGCACTGCACTTTTTAAGCTTCACGCCTTAATTCACAGAATCACTGAGGTGGGAAGGTACCTTTGGAGGTCATCCAATCCATGGATGGATCCACCCAATCCAACCCTCAAAGCGGGGTCAACTACAGTGCTCATGGTTGCATCCACTTGCATTTCAAATGTAGAATAAAGATTGTTCCAGTCTTCAACCATCCACATGGTAAAAAGCATATTCTTTTGTCAAGTGTTTCAATTTGTACCTTCTGTCCTTTCAGCAGGCACCACCGAGAACTTTGGCTCTCTCTTCTTTGCTCCCCCCCTCAGATACTTACTAATGTAGTCCTTTTATCAACTTTGTAGCCCTTCACTGGACTGATTCCAGTTCGTGTCTATCTTGTACAGAAAAGCCTAGAACTGGCCTCACCACTCCAGATGTCTCACTAGTGCTGAGCAGAGGGGAAGGATCACATCCCTCAGCCTGATGGTGATGTTCTTCCTAATGCAGCCCAGGATGCTGTTGGCCATCCTTGCTGCCAGGGGGTGTTGCTGGCCTGTGTCCAACCTATAGTGCACAAGGCCACTCAAGTCCTTACCACCAGGTTGGCCCCTAACTTGTACCAATGTATTTCCCTTTGTTGAACTTCAGAAGGTTTCTCTCAGCCCATTTCTCAGCCAGTTGAGGGCCCTCTGAATGAAAGGCAGCACAACCAGCAAATTCCAGTGTTTTAAAACACTTCTAGCCTACCGTTTCGCTTTGCCATTTTTCATTATGAGGCACTGTTCTGACATGGGTCAGGCTGTAAGCAAGGAAAGGTCTTTTCCTGATTATTATCCATTTTCAGTAAACGTTTTCTCCCAAAGATAAAAAGTATAATGGTTTTTATTTCATTTTCTGATATATTGGGGGTTTTTACAAACAACTTCCCTAAACATTAGTGGGAGTTGTATAAATGGTGTCAAATATGGATATCCTCTTTGTGAAAAGTGAAAACTGCCTGCATTTTAACAGTAAAGACTTTGCAGCAGAGTTTGAAGGAAAGTAAAGGTGCTAGCACTGCTTCAAGCCTGACCAGAGGGGTGTTTTAATTTGTATATGCACAAACTATTAAGTATGAATAGTCATGATGATTATTTTGTCTGTTTCTAATCCAATTCAAACTTCTGATTTCCAGCCTGTTTTACAAGCCTGTAAATAATTTTTGACCTACTCCTCTGTTATCTTTTTTCTGCTGCCCACCTTACTCTTAACACTTTGCCAAATCTCATCTTGCCTTCCCACTCTTGAATTTACGCTTTCGTTCCTTCTGCCTCTTGTGCTTGAAGAAGTCTCCCACTTTCCATCTGCCAGCTGCCTCATTTTCTTTCACCAAACCTCAGATTTCAGAATTTTGTCCTGTTTCTTCCTCAATAATATTTCAGTGGTACCACTGCTTAAGATGCTCTGTTCTCGCAGTTTACAGTGTCTAATTTGGCATCTTTGGTGTCCCATTTGAATAAGCAATGCCACAAAACTGAGACGCATCCTCTACACTTCATATAATATTTAGGCAATAATTATGGTATATTTTGATTAATTAACATAAATACAATTAAATTTTGGAACAGCATGAATCTATAGGCTATAGCCTATTTACTGTTCCTGTTCCCCATTTTAACCACGCCCATGCCAGCAGATTACTTTTCTTCCTACCTGGCAAACACTAATTACTGCAACCAGTTTGTCAGGACTCATGTTTCTTCCTCTGACTTGCTCTTCCACTGTGGGCATGTCACTGGATTGAGGTTAGTCTCACCTAATATACTGTGTAGACATCTATGGCAGAACTAATTCTGCACACTCCAGTTTTAGGTGCAATTCTTCTGGCCTACATTATACACATGTTCTGTTTTGCCATGAGATGAATTTTGCCCTACAAAAGCCAATTCTTTCCAGTGAAAATGGAAAATCTAGACAATTATCTGGACATTTAGTCACATGAATGCTACATCCAGTGTCTCTCTGTGCCTCATTTCCACTATCTATAAAGTATCTAGGCATTTTGTAAGTCTTGATTAGTGGCTTTAGAACCCAGGGATTTAGATGTAGTGCTTTCAAGATCACAGAATCACAGAATCTTAAGAGTTGGAAGGGACCTCGAAAGATCATCCAACCCCCCCTGCCAGAGCAGGACCACCTAGAGAAAGACAACTTAGCCAGAGTGACAGAGGGGAGATTCACGCTCCGTATGCTCTCTCTCTCTTGGAATAATAATGTGCATACATACACATGTACATTCATACATTTATATTGTGAAATGAATTTTAAAAGACAGTTAAGTACAAGATACTACTAAATTTACCGTTTTTTTCTACGGGAATACTGCAGCTTGGGCATGGCTTGGTTGTCTTCTTGATAGTTTCTCTAGATGCCTCTTCCCATCGAGCTTGCATGGCTGCACGCTCATCAACGACATATCCCTGCAAATAGAGAAGAAAAACCACCTGTGGGCACAATACTGACAGGCTGTGCTGGGACTTGATGTCTGAAGTGGTAACAGGAGTGGTAACAGGAGTAACTGCAAGGCCAAGGAGGACAGAATTTGTGAGAGATGTAGAACTTTTGCTTCAAAATGCAAAGTGATTTTCTCCTGGTGTGCACAAAACACCTCTTGGGTTAGATCCTGGGCTGTGGGATGAAGAGGGAACTGCAGCAGCTGGAGCATGTGCCATCTTGGGACTTCTTCCCACATCCAGCTGCAGTGCAGGCTGTGTCCTCTCCTCCCCACTGCTCCCCAAGCCCAGCAGCAGGCAAAGCCCTGGCAGGAGGACACATGAGATGGCAAGCCATGCTGCAAATGCACACACAAGTAAAGCAAAAACTGCGAAGTGAAGCAGGGGCAGATGAACCTGGCTGAGACTTGACAGGTTATACACTGTAGGTTTTGTTCTGCTTCAGGGATTGAAGCCCTTCTTGCAAGAAAAGCAAAAGCATCAAAGCAATGCAACACTAACAATGCAGAACAGTGGGGTCCCTGGAAGGAAACTGATTTCATAATAAAGTGTACTCCTTTGTTTTGCAGGTCTAGATTTCATTCAAACAGAAATCTACATGAATTTAAAAGGCCTTAAGAGAAAGGAACAAAGAAACATACAAATTTTGGAGAAAAAGTAAAAAAACCCCACAACCCAGTGAACAATGAAAGCAAGTAGCTCCCCAGATAGAATGACAGATGGAAAAAGTCAGCATGAAGAGTGTTTTAAAAGAGACGTCTGTGTTTGTCCTATTTATGACTGGGACAAAATTACATAATCTACACAAGTGTCCTACTTGGCAATTTCCTATCTAAAATGATAGCACAAGGACAAAAGAGATAGCAGTGCCTTGGGTCATTTTGATCACACAAAATTGGCAGCTATGTGAATAGTAGCTGTAAACAATGTACACAGGCTCCAGAATTGAATTTCTGCTCTGTCCATTCATAATGTGTTTTTTTTTTTCAAGCATGTGGGAAAATTGTGAGCTTAAACTAAATGATATAATTTGTAAAAATCCCCATGACTTCTTTGTGTATACCTTCTAAATACTTGTAGCCTGTCATGGGGATATAATTTTAATATTTATTTATATGGATAAATTAAAAAATTTATTTATTTCTAACAGAACAGAAAATGAAAAGTGGCCCAATTTTTAAACATGCAACACCATCATAACTCCTTTTGATTTCTGTTCAGTTACTACTGATAAAAACTGTGAATTGTTGCAGTGTCAGTGAGTAAAAACCTACATTTTAATTCTTGGCTGAAGTCACTTGAGTTAAAATGGAATAACAAAGAGCAACATCTTCAGAAATTCGTTTCCAGCTCATCGGGTGGCCATTGCAACATTCATCTTAAAAAAACAAACCCAGGCTTTTTTCAATCAGAAAACCTCAAAAAGAGTGTTTGTGGTATTACTTCTTTTATCTTACGATCGACAGCAGTATCTTCAGCCCTTGAATCTCTTTTGTTGCTCCTCACTCCATGTTCTCCAATTAGCTCATGTTTTTGATGTAGATGTGACAAAAGTGAACAAAGTCTTCTCACCTGTATCCTAGAAGTGACTTTGACTTTTGGCTCTCTGCTTCTGGGGAGGGAACTCAGCTCTGCACCCTGATGGATTATTCAGCAATTTGGCAGAAGGATGACCTCTATACAATGGCACATTAGTAAGTTCTAGGCAATAGAAAAAGCTGCTCATGCTAATACCCAAGAACATAATCCAGTATTGATTTTGCAACACCTTGATCTTTAAGGAAGGATGACTTTAGCAAGTAGTCTGAGCTAATTCAGAGAGGCCTGAAAACAAGATGGGGAGAGTGGGGAATGTTTGACCTCAGCCTCAGTTTGCTCAGTGACAGAAAGATGATTTTAATTTAATTGCATTATAATTGGAATTACTTCTCCATACAAGTGATTCAAGATGAAAATCACTACAGCACTGACAAAATATTGCTGTTTTTCTCTGAATAACTGCTACATGAGAACTGCTACTTCTAATTTATGCAGTCAGCTCAGAAGAGTTTCACAGTGGCTCTGTTTTTTCCCAAATAGTCCTAATCCAAACTGTGTGATTCAGTACTTGGAAACACATATTTTCTCCATTTCATATCTTTGTTGTCTCATAATAGCAAATGACATCAAAGCAAAATTTCACATGCTAAATTGCTAATTCAATTTGTATAAAGATACTTGATCTTTGTTCTGAAATCAAATACAAAGCTGGGAGAGCTTAAGAATCACTACAACAAGCAACTTAAACCACACATATGCAATTCACCAAGAAAGACTGAATGCTGAAAAGAGCAGAGTGGATTATTATATTGATATTTTCCATTGCAAAAAATCTAGCATGAAATAGATGCAGCAGCATGGCATTTTCAGCCCACTAGAGCTGAAACATCCCTCCTATGCTCAGTCTTGCTGAATGCTGAGTTAAAAACTTCCTGCTGCAGGAAGCAAATGCAGAGAAAAGGTACAGTGATGGAGTCCCTCTGATTCAGTAAAGAAATCATACCATACTGATCTATGAGCCTCCAGGTTTCATCTGCTTTTTTCAGGGCTCAACATAAAATAACTGCAAGCACACATATATTCATCAGCAAAGCTGAATGGCAGTTCTCAACTACCTGTGCCTATTTAAATCACATTCTTTCATCCTAAGCTAGCAAAACTAACCCCTTTGACAATAGCTTAGCTAAAATAGAGCAGGTCTACCAAGCAGAGGTGGCTCACTTTATCTGATCTGACTGGTCTTGGATAGGAAGTTCAGAGATGGCCCAGGTGTGTATCGTACATCACAGCTCAGTTCACTGCGGACAGGAGACTTTGGTTGCTTGTGATGCTGAATCCACACAATATGGTCTAGTTCCTGAATGATTACAAAATATTTGTCCCAGCAGTAGTGAAAAGCTACTAGATGCCATCCATATCACCTTATGCATAATTTTTTTTGATTCTGAACTTTGCTGCACATCATGACCAGGAATGAATACCCATAGATAACAGGCAGCTACAGTAAGAACTGTTGGGAGCATTTTTTCAACACTCCCTCTGTAATATTCCCTTAGTGAAAGAGATAAAAAGCCTATCTTCTTGTATGTGGTTGACACTGAAGGAATCACAGAATCACAGGACATAGATGTATTTCTGTTTCTATGCTGAATCCTTTGGGAAAACTAACAGGGATAAAGAGACCACAGTACTGTATGATGAGCACCATAAGCAACACACCAATATGTATGTGGAAAGCTTTTTATGCAGTTAATCAATACCAGGCAGTGCAGGAAAAAGCTCCACAGAGACAGAAAACATCTTGAAATAGAAAGAAAGTGTCCTTCTTGAAGCAGCATCTCATTCAGGTAATAGGGCACACATTGACTTGTCCACAGAACTACATAAAGTAAACAGAGTATGTGTTCACAGCAACAAAGCAGTACCATGCAAATTAAAAACATCTATGGCAAAACTCCTTGTTCAGAATACTGGAAGCATTAGATATACAACATTAAATTTAACATACTCTGCATTTTATACTGCATTACGAAAGCACACTTCTTTTATGATCATGCTTATTTTGCCTAGTGTAGAAAACACCTGAAAACTGAAGACTCTTGATTCAGGGTAGAATATGGAGCTGTTAACACGATGTTGTGCTTCGCTTGACTGAATGTGATTTCTGGATTCGTGCTTTTTTGTTCTTGGTGCTTAATTCCTTTCTGATAGCAAAAAAGCTGGTCATGTATAACTTTAAAAAAATACAACCTAGTGCAGCTCCCTTTAAATCAGAATTATCTTTCCTATTAATCAGAAATGTCTGATTTGTAGTTAATTTTCCTTGGAAAAAGTTTTTTTTATAAAAAAACCAGGAATATATAAAATTATGACTTCATGTGAAATATGGAACTTTAAAAAGGCTTAGAAAATATTACCCATTTTCTATCATGAATATGAGAACAACTATGGATACTTGAAAGTGCTTGAAAGAAAGACAAAGAATAATTCATTGTACAAAGCAATTCTCACAACATATGTAATAATATAACATAATAATGCTCACCATAATGTTTAGATTATCACAGGACACATTATTTTGGGCTAAGAGCTCTGAGCAAAAGCAGTCTCATCTATCAAAGCCTGATATACAAGGGAAGGTGACAGTCTAACTTAAAAGTCTTTTGTTTTCTGAGCTTCTACTGGGCTGTTTTATGAAGATGTTCCTATGACTTAATCTCCTGTCATGTTTACTGATGTCTTTTGCTTCAGTTGTGAGGTAAAAATTAGCAGGCACTAGATAGGCTAAATGGACTTTGGAAAAAACAATGCACTATTTGAGGCATTTAAGAGTCAAAAAATCTCACAAAGAGAGATGTGCATAGCTATGGGACTCATGTTCTAGTCTAAAGAAAGATTTAGGCTGTGCAAAACACAAAAATAGGGCTATAGATAAGGAGAAGGAAAGAGATCCATCAATGTTAATACATTTCATGCATGGGAAAAACAGAGGTGTCAGTACCACAGTGATCCAGTTAAATTCACATGAAGCAGTTTTGTGTGAGTGGATTTGTCTGGTGTGCCTAGGGATTTCTACCATGAAAGAAAAAGACTTGCTCTTTGATGACAGCAACTAGCTAAGATCAAAGTGATATACACAGGGTATTGTGTCCAATACAAGATGAAAGTGATTCTCACTAAATAAAATCAGAGTGCTATAGTATGGCGACACATCAAGGTTTTCACTCTGCATGTTGGAGTCTTTTATGTCAGCATGAATTAAATCCAGGTAGCTGGTGAATATCAAATTTACACTGCTCTAAAGCACAAAACCTAATACAGGTCATTCTTTCATAACTGTTTTCCAAGAGTGCAATAAAGAACATGCCTTCTGCCGTAAGTGGCAACATGGCTGCAAACAACTGTCAACCTTCTAAACAAAAGCAGCCTGTCAGATCATTTTACTTTATTGCTGCCCAAAATAGGAAAGCTAAAATTCTCTCTATATAGTTCCCATCTATTTCTCATTAGTGAGAAAGCTGAGGCCCATTCTCAGATTTCCTCCAGTGCATCTTTATTTATAACATCCTGGCGATTGTTATTTTTCTTGCCCCTTTGATTAGGTGTTTGTGGGTTGAAACGTCCTGTGCTTGACATTGTGAGTATACCAGCTACTAAACCTCTGAGCCTCAGTTTGTTTTCCAATTGTTTAAAATATTTTAGAAATCAAGCTAGCCGTGTCTTTTTTATTTCTCTTGTGTACAGTCATGCTTTATTTAACTTTTTAAATATATCTGATGGAAAAAAGAGAAAAAAAATCAATGCTCTAATAATAGACATTCCATATTTCATATTGTGACTCAGGACTCATTGAAAGATGTTATGCACTATGAACTTATTCAGTAGCATTTCCTTTCACTAAAATGCATGGAAATAATTCATGGGTTTTGTGGTCAGCACTTACTATTTACCATTTTGATGAATTTTCCCCTTCTTTCCAGGAGAGAAAGAAGTTTCCATAGAAATACCGTGTGTTTCTCTTTTTAACTCTTTTCTATTGTACACCATTTTGAATTCTCACCTTTTATTTTCCACTGTTCTACAAATTCTGAGGAAATTTTCCTGAAATACTGAAGGAACAATTCTGAACTTGTTTTTTTGCAATATTTAGAGCATAAACGCATAACAGTGACAGCCAAGAACTGATTCAGAAGCTCATGTAACTGCGAAGTCCAATATAATACCTGTTTCCCCTAATAACTCACCCTTCACTGAAGGTTCAAGCAAAAAAGAAGCTTGTCTCTTCCTTAGTATGGCAAATCAGGAGGCATATGCTATTCCATAATTTTGTCAGCATTATATCTTTCTGTTGGAATTTAATATGCGTATTGCATAGCTTTTCAATTCCACAGCAATATTGTAAGAAATACATCTCACCAAGCCTGATTTTTCGGGAAGCATCACCTAAATATTTCATATCTTAGTATTACAGGAACTCAGCTATTTTGAAAGAACTTTTATTTGGGAATTCCACATTAAAACAAATTTCTGAACTATCTTGTGCTCACAGTGAGCTGATATGTTCTGAAGCATAACTAGAGCAAACCACCATGTAAATAGAGATCAAGCTAAACAGACCCTGCATGCTTGCTGGGAATCTACAATCCTAAGGAAGGAGGCAGATGTTGCTCAGGGGACGGGAAGAGAAGCCCGGCAAGCAATGTCTGTGTATTTTGTACCACCTACTGGCAACTTCGAGACCTGCATACATAAGGCAATGGGAGGAAAAGATGGGCTGGGGGCTTACCTGTAGCCCAAGTGAGGCGGGAGCTTTTCCAGGAACTACATTACAAAAGACTTTAGTAGGGTGGCAGATGATATCACAGGCTTTCCTGTCTGTGCGCATGCACATGGGCAAGCTTTCATGCATCATCTGTGCAGCAAAAAGCATTTCTGAGAAGTGATCAAACGCGTCTGCTTCAGAGCTAATAATTTACTCGAGAGCTCATGAGTAAGGTTTGAGCCCAGAAGCTCTGGTTTGTGTTGCATTTAGGGCTCCAGTGGCAGATACTGATGGATAGGACCAGGTTTGCCCTGACTTAGCTGAAGCACTGTACTACTTTTGGTTTGGTCTTTTTGGTTTGGTTCAGTTCCTGGGCTGGCAGGAGTTCTGGATAAATTTTTCTGGATAATTTTTTTTTTAGGCTGCGGGTGGCAGAAAAACAAAGTTAGTATCCTACATTAGTTACTTGAGTACTGTAAGGACAGGGTTCCAAATAACAACAGCCAAGGTCTGATTTAAAGGTGCTAGGTTTGGAGATAGGCTTTGGGATTTGAATGACCAGTGCATCCAGCTTAGGGCAACAGCTGGGAATAGGTAGCATTCCACAGGTTTGGAATGGAGTTAAAGTTAAGTCTTACAGCACTAACTACAAACTTACACCAAAAGAGACTGCAGATAAAGGTTTAGAAGTTATAGCTTTGTGGCCTAGGAAAAACAATGTTGCTTGTAAGAGAGCCACAGCCTTTGTGCAAAGCCAGCATCACAAGCCTCATGATACATCAGGCTTTCTGTGGATGTGGCTTGCCTATAGATTTGGTTTAGCAAGTGGCAGCAGTTATAAAATGACCAGCTGACTATTACCTATTCTGTTTTTGCAACATTTGTGTATATAATTTTGTGTAATGCTGTGGTTTAACAATGTTACTTGTATTTTTGTAACAGAAAACAGTGACAAGTAGAGGTATTATGGGCAGAATGAATGGTTTCTGACCCTACAATAAAATGCTACGCAGAGTAATAAAGGTATGAGATGATAGCAGACGCCTTGAAAGCACTGGAGGAGGATGAGATGGGAGGCTATAAACAACTCTCCAGCGGTCAGTTACCCAAGTGCACCCTTAAAAGTCAGCTAAAAACAGTCTTGGGGATAACAAAGAGAACAAAGACATTAACAACCTAGGTAAAACGTACCATAGATGGTAAATCCAGATCTAATGTCAACTTACAGGCCAGTGAAGGAGTGTATTAACAAACATACAAAAGTAAGCTCAAGCAGACCATACATCGAGAAGGAAAAAAAACCCATTGATATCGACATCATGCTCCTCCTTGTAAAGGACTTGTTATGCCAGCCTATCCCAAACTGAAGCCATTGAATCTGGGACCAAGAGAGGCAGTGAAAGGTAACATAACACCAGAGAAATAGGTGTTACCAGAAAGTTTTCATATATCACATTCTAACTAGATATGATTTGAACTATAAGTCTTTGTGCTTTTTAAGACTTTGATAGAGCTAACAATAAACATTTTACATTGCATATACAATGAACTTGGCCTGAAATTAACACCTTTAGCAGATAACGAGGTCTTCAGTGTAATAAAGTGGTGGAAATTCATTGCAACCTATTCTATAACCTGTGAACAAGAAATCTCTAAAAGATACCTTTTTAAAACCTATTTCATTCAGTTCATCCAGTTCACCTGACCCAGGCCTGGCCTGGGAAGATAACGCCTCTGTGAATAACATATTTGAGCAGAAGAAGTTGTTGTGCAGTTGCAGAACTGAAGCAGCAACAGGGAGAGAGAATGTGAAAACATCTCTGCAGACACCAAGGTCAGTGGAGAAGGAGGTGGAGGAGGGTGCCCAGGCACCGAGAAGAAGACTCCCCTGTGATATGTGGTGAGGACCATGGGAAGCAGAGACCCACTCATAGCCCGTGGGGGAGGTGCTCACGCCGGAGCGGGTGGATGCCTGAGGGAGGCCGTGACTCCGTAAGAAGTTCATCCTGGAGCAAGTTCCTGGCAAGACCTGGGAGTCCATAGGGGAAGTGCCCATGCCAGAGCAGGTTTGCTATCAGGACTTGTGATCCCGTGAGGGGACCCAGGCTGGAGCAGTCTGTCCCTGAAGGACTNGAAGTCGAGGGGTGGAAGGAGGTGTTTTAAGACAGTTTCATTTCTCGTCTCCCTGCTTTTATTGTTTCTTTAATAAATCAAACCTTTTTCTCCCTAAGTTGAGTCTGTTTTGCCCATAACATTAATTACCGAGAGATCTCTCCGTCCTTATCTCAACTCACAAGCAGTTTGTTATATTCCTCTCTCTCCTGTTCAGCTTAGGAGGAGGAGTGATATTATGACTCGGTGGACATCGGGCTAAACCACCACAACATGCCCCACATTCTATTCATTAATTACATGTGCACCACTTTTATGCCAGTGTCTTTGCTATTACAGGTTACCTTGAGTGTATCTTATCAACATTCCCAGCACCAAAACAGTCCTGGGAGCAACTCTGTATGTGTTCAAATCTACTATGTGTTCATATTTCATTGTCCAGTTGCTAGTCAGCAAGAAAATGCATTACTTATCCTTGTAAAAAGAAAAGTGCCTAGAAAGGTTTTGTGCTAGGAAAGCTAGGCTAATTTTAAACTGGAAACTTACAGATGAAGGTGGTTTATGGCTCGATTCCCCATGAATAGAGACTGTCCATCAATAGAGAAGTTAAAAGGAGTGAGAAAGCTTGGTTTTGTGGTGTACACAACAGGGACAATGTGGTTATTTCTAAACCTAAATCTGGCTGAAGTCATCTATACTGTGTCATTGATTCCATTATCTATGCTGCGGCTATTATTACATCAAATAAGATTACTTCTCTCATCTCAAACTTCAAACAGCTCCAAGAGGATGCTATGATGTTTTTAACAGAAAGCTTCTCAACTGAAGTTGCCACACATATACTTTATTTTCCCTGAAATGATGTTACATACACAATCATCTCTAGAGATATTTAAATGATGCATAGATGAGATGCTGAGGGATATGGTTTAGTTTAGTGATGGGCCTGGCAGTGTGAGGTTAGCGGCTGGACTTGATTATCTTAAAGATCTTTTCCAACCATAATGATTCTATGATAAGGTGGGAAATACCAGCTCTGCATCATTAAATGCTTAAGATGAGCATTGAATGGCCCATCACTGCTATTTCATTAGAAAGAAAACTTTTTATCTATTCCAATGGACCGAAAGATCATGATATATCAGTAATTAAAGCTAGGCTACTGTCTGCATGCCTACTACTGAGTTTGCCTTTTCAGCCCCAAGCAGCAAGCAGTGCCCTCTAGCTTCCCATAATTCTAAGGTTCAAACTCCTTTATTTGAAATAGCTTTAAGCACCACACGTGGTGCCTGCTTTGTCCCTCTTGTGCACTGCAGCTGTGGTTGCAGTGTCTTCCTTCCACCTGTCGACTCACTCCATTCCCCCTTGCTTGCTGCCCTCCCTCTCTCCCTACACAGTCCCACCAGCTCCACTCTCCTCTTTTGACCCCAGGCTTCCTCCTTACTCCTGACATCTGGCCAAGCACAGACGCCTTTCACCATCACAATTTCTGCTTCCTGCACTCTCATAGTTATCCCATGTCATCTCACAAGTTTATTCTGTTTCTTCTCTCTTACTTCTTGAACTCCAAGTAGCAGGAGTTGTGACAATAAGATCTGTTTCTAAAATAAATTATATGGAAAAGGATCCGAACAGGAGCCAAATTGCAAGAGCTGAAGTCAGCCCTAGAAGTGTATTATTTCTACCTTGAAACAGATGATGACCAAAGATAAAATGATTCTTTCCACTGCCTCAACAAGCAATAAATAATAACAAGTTAACTCTGCCATACAAGATTGTGCACTTAGCAGGTGAGGGCCAAACAGAACAAAAAGGCTGAAAGCACAGGTAGATAGACGTTTAAATTAATCACAGCAACGGAGATGATGATAGTCCCACAGACACTTCTCTCCATATATGCCCCATGTTTGTTTTGTATGCATTGTACGGGAGTGTTGCTTGCAGGATAGCTTCGCAGATATGCCATTTCGATGAAAGCAACACCTCACCAGCACCCGGGCTTGCCTTATTTTAGCTCCCGTCCTTCAGTTTTCTCGCCTGGTTTCAACGAGGGAAACATTCCTTCAGTGGCATATCACCACCGTGTGGACAAGTTTAATTAGTACAGCTCTCACAGATTCTTAGAGGAAAAGAAAGCTCACCTAAGGCAATTAACTTCAGCTGGAGTCTAAATGAATTTCGGGTTGTCTGTGTTCCTGTCGATATCAGGAAACTGATTTGCATAGTTGCAAGAGTTATTCTGCTACTATATCATTTAGCTGTTCTGGAACAGCTCTTTGAGAGTGCAGGAAACTTTTCGGGAGCTGTAAAAATGTTCACATTATGCTAGAACAGCAAAAGGAGTCAACTTTGCTAAGTTAACAGGTCTAATTGGATGCAATACATGTCCTGAGATGCTGGACCAGACGGACAAAGAGACCCCATTATCTTTAGGGGAAGCTAAGGCAATATGCAAATATTTTAAATAAACTATTTCTACCTATGGTATTTCGATTTTTCCTGGCACACCTTTATCTCTGTCCTACCACATGGATATTATACAAACTCTAACTTCCACAGAAGTTGAACTAATTTTTAAGGTGCCACAATGACTTTTAGAACTCCAGGCAAAACTCTAGGCATAATAGCTTAATGGACACAACGCTTGGTCTTCATATTGGGATATATTCAATTATTAGCTCTGTTTAATTCAATCCTTACTGAATTCCTGAATTCAGTCTATACAGTTGGTCTTCTACTTTATCAGGCTATTGGATTCTAAAAGTATCTCTCAACATCTCTGTTGAAGTTGTTTTGTTTTTACATAAACGTGAATGGGAGCTGGAAGACTGTTCTAAGGCTACTGCAAACAAAAGGAAGATGTTCTTCACAGAGAGTAGCTAAGCTGTAAATCTCCTTGTATATATATGGCTTCAAAAAGAGGGGTTGCACGAGTTCATAGAATAAAAATTTGCTGACAGCTGCTAAAGAAAAAATACCATGTCTGAATCACAAATCACAAGTCTTGGAAAATAGATAGATTTTGTGTCTCGTACAGTACGCATGTTCCAGGGCATCTAAGTTAGATACCCTGAACCACTACTAGGATACTACTAGGACCTGCTTTACCAGAGGGGTTGGTATAGATGATCTCTAGACGTCTGTTCCAACCTCTACCATTCTGTGATTCTATGATACAGGCTGTTGAATTCTGTCTCAACAAGTGCTAATACTTTTTATAAATTAGAAGAGCTTCACTAAGAAAGGATAAAGAAAAGAATATCCATGCAGGTTATAGCGTACTGTAGTATATCCAGAGTATGCCAAGTAAACTGGCAGCACATGGCAAAGGTTCCCAGCAGGCCTCTAGTTTCCTTCACCTCTCTATATTCAAAGGGCGGGAGAGAGTCTGCTTACAGGCACTGACAGGAGCTGGCCATACCTTGCTGATAGCTGGCTGGACACAAGTCTCCATCAGCGCCTGCCCATGATCCTGCATCTGCCATGTTGGACCGTGTGTAGGCTCAGAGTGTGAGTTTCTTCTTAGCACCAAACATGCTCTGGCATCTGAATATCAGTTTTCTGCTTCCTAGGAATGCACCCTGGGCATGAAGCTATGAGATATTTAGGGAGTACCTCTCCCACTCTTTGCACCTTTTCTGTCTTTTTTTTTTTTTTTAAATTTGGAAAAACTATCCTTTATTTGCCATGTAGAATGGGTAAACTTGAACCTCAAACAAAGAGAAATGGTAGGAGAGAAGAACTATTTCCTGTCCAGATCTCTAGCTACAATAGCTACAAAATTATAGAGCAGCTTAGAATAATTATCATCTAGCAGTTTCCAGCCTAGGCAATCCATTTTTTATTTCTCTAAGCTAAAACATAAATTATCAACAGCATTTTCTGCATAGGCTGTATAAAAACCTTGTTATTCAGTCCAAACCCACACGATTTCCTGACTGGTGCACTGAAAATAAGCTGAGAGGCGGAAAGACTGCAGAAAGCCTTTCAAAAGTGTTCACATTGAATAGAGCCAACTCCAAAGGCCCATTGGGAAAGTCTTTTCTTTTTCAAGTGATAGCAAAGCCCTGCATATTCCTGACAGAACTCAGCTGCCCTATCAATCAAAGTGACTGAAATCCACCATAAAGCCAATTCGGCAACTCTGACGGCTGGAGTAATTTAGCATGAACATAATTGCTTTTACTTAGGATTACAATTAGGACCCATTTGACAAATGTCACTCTAGCTGAGCCAGGCATAACAATAAGGACATAATGACTTCTGGGATCCCTACCTTCTGGGCCATGGCTCCCTGTGTGCTGAGGAGAGAGCTGCATTCCCCTTCATGGTATTCTTCTTTACATTCACGGCAGAACACAAACTGGAAAATAAACCAAAGCATGAAAGTAATAAAAACACATTAGGGATATAGACAGCAGGTTACAATCATGAAGAGACATACAGCAGCTGATCTCTTGCCCTTCTCGTTCCATTAAATTCCCATAATCCTCCTAATTGTGCATCTTATTATACACTCTGATCATTAACACAACAATTTTGTTGTTATTGTTATACATTTCATTGGTGAAGTAGCATAAATGCCATTACTAAAAATGAGATTTTGTTACATGGTCCATTTAGGGACATAAAGTCATACCAGATACTTCTGGGTGTGTTTCTCCTACAGCGAAATCTGTTTACACAAGAAGGGTGCTGGCTGAAACAAGCAGTTCTGCTTTATAGTTTGCTAATGGAAACAGTGTATTCATAGTTCCGAATCAAGTGCGTTTTTGATGGAAAACTATTACTGACTTTACTAGGGAATGATTACTTTATATAGGTCATATGAAATACCATTTTCTAGAAAATTATATCCTTGCCATAGACTTTTATAGAATGGTTTAAAAAAAAATCCAGGGAAAGAACACAATGATAGGTTACATCACACTTTTTTTTGAGGTAACTACCTCCAGAGTCTCATTGCGGTTTTAGCATTTGTTGTGGTTTAATCTTCTTTAAATTACATTGTTCTTTACATGAGGCTTCATTGAAAACAAATGTATTTTGCAGACGAGTAGAACAATTGTTTCTGCCTCAGTCTGAGCTGTCTCTGCCACCTAAGCTGATTCATATGTAGCAAGTTTGATGCCTTTATTTATGAACTCCAAAATGAAGATATCTGTCTTGACATGTGTCAGAATCTTTGACCTACCAATGCTGCATTAAATTCTGTGTCCTTGCAGGTAAGGAGAAAAGTCAATAATGTAAAATAGGTCTCTTTTATGCTCTTTTAAAGCTACGCCGTCTTGATGCAATTCCAGACTCTGAAAGATCTCTCAGCGGTAAACCATTCTGACTGGCATTATAAGCAAGACCGATAAAACAGCCTTGATTTTTAGATACAGAGTTGCATTCACATGTATTGAATAAAGGATATCAGGAGAACATGACACTAGAACATTTGTCTGCCACAAATTCCAGCTTTTGCAATTTCATTTTGAACTCTTTCAAGCTGTATTGTCACCTTTATAAGAAGTACTGAAAATCATATTTCATTGTCATGCTAATGAAACTGCACTTTTATGAAAAGAAGAATTGTGCAAGTCCAAAAGGATTGATCCTTTTATTAAAAATGTCAGAGAAATTTGGAGTGGAGTGAATGTTTCAGAGACATATCAAACCTAATTACTTGTTTGCTTTCTTATCACTTCCCTATGTTGTCAATGACTTAAAATGTTTTTAGGTTTTAATTTACTTCAACTAATCAACTGATTTGTGAATTCACTTGTGCTTGTTAGCAAACAGCTTAGCAATGGAAGCACTTTTGCAAGGTATGTTTTATGACAGGCTGCATTATTGTAATAGAGCATCATTTAAATACAAAAATTCATACTGCTTTAGTGGTCAAAAGATTCAGCCACGTTGAAAGCTGCCCAAACACACATAGACGTACTGTCTGTCTGGATACCTGATATCTCAAAGACTTATTTTTTTCCCTTAACAATTAAGGTTATGGCAAATGTAATCATATTTCCTACCGTGAGTCTGTCATGACTTAACCCCAGCCAGAAAGTAAGCACCATGCGGATACTTGCTCTCACACACACATATCCACCTACCCACTCAGTAGGAAGAGAATTAGGAAAAAAACTTGTGGGTTGAGGTAAGAACAGTTTAGCAACTAAATTTAGTCTAGAGAAGACTGAGGGGGGGAATCTTATTAATATTTACAAGTACATAAATGGTGGATGTCAGGAGGTTGGGACATCCCTTTTTTTCTATTGTATCTGGTGACAGGACAAGAAGTAATGGGATGAAGCTGGAACACAAAAAGTTCCATTTAAACATAACAAAAAACTATTTCACTGTTCAGGTGAGGGAGCCCTGGCTCAGGCTGCCCAGGGAGGGTGTGGAGTCTCCTCCCTTGGAGGTCTTCAAGACCCGCCTGGACATGTTGCTGTGCAACCTGATCTAGGAGAACCTGCTTCTGCAGGGGGGTTGGACTAGATGATCTCTAAAGGTCCCTCCCAACTCCTACCATTCTATGACTCATTGATTAAAGTGAAATAAAACATAATAACAATAATTACCCCCCTCATAATAAGGATGAAAATAATTAAAAGGATTGTAACAAAAAAGAGACAAATAAAACCTAAGGGGAAAAAAAAAGAACAAAAACCACAAGTGATGCCCAATGCAGTTCCTCACCACTCACTGACCAATGCCAGAGCTTCCATTCCCCCTTCTTTGGGATGAAATAGCCCTTGGACTAGTTCATATGAACTGTTCTGGACATGCTCCTTCCCAGATTCTTGTCCATCTCTTCACTGGCAGAGCATGGATAACTAAGAAGTCCTTAAGAAAGTGCTACTTAACAACAAGTAAAACATCAGTGTGTTATCAACATTATTCTTATATTAAACCCGAAACAGCCCTGTGCCAGCTACTAGGAAGAAAATTGACTCTGCCCCAGACAGAAGCAGAAAAGTGTCCTATTCTCTTTTTCCTTCATGATTTTATTTCCTTACAAACACATATATCTGAAAACATTGCCTGAAAGGGTTTTGTATACATTTGCTTTATCACTGCCTTATCACACCAAGCCTCAGATTGCTTTCTTCCCTCCAATCTCTCATACTTTTCCCATGCAAGTGCAATTTTGAACCTTTCATAAACACTGAAAAGTTGGAAATACTGAAGACAGACAAAAATTCTCCAGGGCATATAGTTGGCAAAGACATTCCAGCTACCTCATAATGTAGTTTATGTGGCATTGCTACTTATTGTAATAATAAGATTCATTAATACTTGTACTGGTACTTGTATTGTACAAGTATTTGAAATGCAATTTTTTCTCATTATAAAGGCTACTTTTAATACTTACCTTTAAAATACAAATTCCTCAGGATTAAAGTTACCAATATTTTCCTCATTGCAGTATCAGAAACATGCATGAGTATATAACTAGGCCTTTCACTAACAACTGTTTATCCTGCAAGTAAGTCCATGAGTGAGCCTGACACATCCTTGTAATGAAACAAAGCTTGCTTTTTTCTTTTTCTTTTTTTTTTTTTTTGTTAGTGAGACAGAATACTCTTTTCACTTCTTATTAGATAATGGATGAGATGTAAAATCAGTTCTGTGGCAAAAGAACACCCAGGAGGCTGATCGGTTTCTCAGAATAAATAGGCATCTCCCAACAGAAATGCATTAAGCACTCCCTTTTTATGGCAAAGCATGCATCATAAAAAAAAGTCATGTCACTTAGAACAAAGAGCAGTTTGTGATAGTTTTATTCATTTTTTACAGTCAGACATGAAAAATATAATAAAGTTTCAGTAATAAAACACAGCAACTGCAAAATGTTGTCAGTTAACTTGTATTTTGAGGCTTCATTAATATTCACACAGTTATTTTGCCCTTGGAAAGAAAAGGATTTACGTTCTTCAGTCAGGTTTTAACACTTTTGCATAAATCTGATATTAGTAAGTGTTTTAAATTACTATAAGTAGTGTAATTACCAATAATAGTCACACTTCTTTCCCTTCATTTGCCAAAAAAAAGAGACTGGCAGATTACTGTGATAATATAAACAGCATATAAAGTTCTGATATCTTTGTGTATTTAGTACTTACTGTTGTTACCCTTGAAAGATTCTTCAGCTGGAAAATAACCAACACAAAGAATAAATCCCAAAGGTCCCAAACCTACCCTCTAGGTTTACGCATTAAAAAGAGGATTAGCAGGAAAATTCCCAAAGCACTTAAGGGATTTAGGCACTGGAAATTAATATAACCTCTGTGTGTGTTATTATAGGCTTTTGAATATCATAAAAAAGTATGAGATAGGCCTAAGCAGAAATCCTGAATCCAAATAACCCCAGGACAGGAGGCATTAGAAACCTCAACAGGGATCTAGATCCTGTTTTTTAAATCCTCCTATTTTTATCATCATGCAAACAAAAGGGAAAAAAAATGAGACCAAACTCTGGTCAGCTCTATGGAATTCAAACCCTACATTTGACACCTGCAGAGCCAAGAGTAACACTGAATAAAAAACTAGGATGGTGAAATCAAGCTGTTTTGGCTATTCGTCATAGGCCCATTTACAGTGTTTGAAGTCTGGAAGTAGGAGCAGAATGTAGCTTGTTTTTGGGATGAAAGGAAAATGAGTTTGTCACATGACATCATGGCTGGTTTCTCAGAAACAAGATTTTGCCATTTCCTTTTCCACAACATTTCAAAGATCTGCTTTCTTTTGGATTAAGCATCACAGCTCGCTCCTCTCTTGCCAACTGCAAGTGCCTTTTCTTTGGTCTCTGATAACATCTCCCTATAGTGCTTTTAAAATATTACTGTGAAAATTCTCTTTCTTCCAGCTTCAATATAGTGCTCCCATCCTTGAATCCTTACACAAAGTCATCTATCTATTGTGTTTCTACTTATAAAAATATAGCTTCCAACTGCATATTCCAAAGGACAGATTACAAAGTTATAGTGTGTGATACAAACCTACAGAATTGTTGTGTCTTTTTTTCTCTTTTTTCAGTAAAGTATCCAGACCCCAAATTTCACTGGAAAAAGCTTTACCATATAGTATGCCTTTTTAGTAAGAGCAGTTGTATTCTTGGCTAGACTTCAAAACTCCACAAACACAGACTAGGCATTTTTTTAAACTTTGAAACGGTATACTTTGTTACTTATTTCCATCTAAAGTCAATTAAAACACCTCCGCCCTCCCCTGAATGTCACAGTCCTTGACATGCTACTGCTGCGAACCACACATCTTGGGTATTGGATTGACTTTGCCTCTGGCATTTTGTTATATCCAGCACCAAGCGTGAGACTGTCATCCACATACCCCGTCTTTGGTATTTCTTGTGCTTACAGAAAAAAAACCCTTTAAAAGCAGAACCAAGCAGAATATTTACCATCTGCAGTAGCTCTGTTTACTTAGGATTTGTGGCTTTGCCAATTGTCAGTTATAGAAAAACTTGCAAATACTACCATGAAGATAAATGCCACAGTAGAAAAGGTATCTATTTTTAATGACAGCATTTTTATCAGGTATAATGCAATTGCAAAGCATCGTAGCACTTGCAGAGCAATTTTGGTCTTTTTCCTTATAATAAAGTACACACATTTACTATGCATATTTCATCTAAAATCAAACTTTCGTGAGAAGCACGACAATCTGTCAAAACACAGTGTCAAAAATATAGCTGCAGTCTCTGTGCCACTTTTGCAATCTACGAGCGATTTGCCATCAATACCATAAGAGGCAATTTTCTATAAACATTAAAAGCTTTAAGTGTAGGACTGCATCAAAATGTCTTGGAGATTTCAACGTTTTTCTTTGAATCAGAAAGTGAGAGTTTTCCTTCTGACTTCTGCAAAACAACCCATGGGCTCATTCCCTAAAATCTAGATGACAGTTTGTACATCCGAAGTGCTGATGAGTTTGCATCTGCAGAATGTAAACAGATTGTCCTGGAGCTTGCCTTACATCAGGTAGCATTCACCTAAAAGATGGACTGGTAAAATGGACAGCATAAGCTCAGAGAAACTTGTCCCTCACCTCCCCAAATCTTGTTTGCCAATTTCTGTGGATGGGCAATCTTACTTCTTCTTTGCCTCCCCCTTCTCAATTGCCTTGGGGTCCAAGTGATGAAAGGGACAGAACAGATTAAGAAGCTGAGAGGAACCCAGGTGAAATTCTCTCAGATGAAATTACTTCATGCCCCAGTGGGAGAAGGGATAATACCTTTTCTAGATCCCTTTACCTCATACCTGCACACAAGTGTATTGCATCCTGTTATTCTTAGTGTTGGTTAGGATGTAAGACTTACTAGTCCATTTCAGAAAATAAGAATGAAAAGCCTATGAAGCAGAGTCAGTAACAAGATTATGTAGTATACTGAAAGTACAAAAATGTTTGTTTGCTGTGTTATTTTGTGTGCATAATAGAGCTAAGTCTTATTATCACTGAAGAATTACAACTGATAGCTGACTGCCTGAGCAAACATGAGTTCAAACACTGCAAAATTTTCCAAGTAGACTAGGATTTTGATTGTCTGAACAGAAATATTTGACCCTGGCAGAGCTGTACTGCTTTAACTGGGAGCAGAACAATATTGTGCCCTAAAGCACTAGAAAAGGATGCCCAGGTTGATTCCAATCAAGCTACCTTGAGAAAAGAAAGTGAAACAAACTAAACAAAGAAGGCAATCACCTACAGCAACGGGCAGCTAAGCATAGCAAGACGTTCATGTCTCTGTTACTTACCTCATCTGTGACAGAACTGCAGACAGCAAACAGAGAGAGCAAGGCTTGCCATGCTACAGTGACTATAACAAGACCTCAGATGTTAAACATCACTACTTTGAGGAGCTCTTCCCAACCCCAGAAACAGCTGCTGCCAGAGACTCTGACCCTTCCTTCAGGACCAGCTGTCACAACCAGGCATTTTCCTCTGCTTTTAATTCCTGTATATCTGCTCCTCCTCTCTGCTTCCTCGCTCCTATGCAGCAGTAGCCCAAACTCTCCTTGTCTTCTTCAAGTGACAAAGTGATTCAAGTGATTTTTACCTGCAGCTTACACTGCTGAGAAGTTTTAAGTAGCTGTGTTGGAAGTAGCTAATGCAGCTGTAGCACAACTGGGACCTGGTCCTCTGTCTCTGCATGGTGCTGTATTATGTTGGTTAGATGTTTCAGCACTGTTTGGAGCTAGCTTGGGGATGCAGAACTCCAGAGGTTCCCTACTTCACTATGTATTATAGACTTGACAAAGAAATTTAATTCAGTACTAAGTTCTTGCTGACACCACTGGAGAGAAAAAACAATCATGTATTGACTTAATTCTATTCCCATTTAAGTAACTTTGGTAAATGGTACAGACACCAAGCAATATCTATCTAATGTATGATTTTGAGCAATTTTGTGCTTGGAAGACTGACAAAATGCAAAGCAGATGCAGGTAAACTTAAGATTGCTACAAATGATTTCCATAATTAATTACATAGCATTTACATGAGGAAACATTGAAAGAAAAAAAATCAGTATTATTGCCACTTTACAATTTAAAGGAATATATTAGAAATGAAATACAAGGGATAAGGGGATTAATCATTTATGAATATGAGTAACATTTTAAAAGCAATCAAAGGTGTAAGTTGTATCTAAACTGCGATTTTTATAAAAACTTTTTTTGTAATTTAGTGGATATTATTCTCTACATTTTGAGTATTTGCCCTAGAGCAGATGAAGTCAGAGCATGAGTCAGGCTGTAAAGCAAAAAAAGCTAGTATGTTGTCACTACCGAAATAGATAGAAGGAAGATTAAAAAGTAAAAGCTTATATTGAAGAAAGCATTATTTTAAAGGAATTGGGATGCAAAGAGGGAAAATGATAAACTTTAGATGCTTTTAAAAAGGGTGAAACAAAGCCTTTTGTAGCAATTATAACAATGTATATTTAAAAAATAATCTTCCTGCAGAACACGCATCACTTTAGTGATGTCAAAAGATGATTTATTTTTGCAACAAAGTGTTTGGAATCTGCATTAAAATTTCACTTCTTGCGAGCTTGAAAAAGATGTTTTGTTGCTGAATGCATATATCAGTTAAAAAGGAATGTTATGAGGAATAAATTTTACTGCCTGTGGCTTTAGCTCCTGTTTTAGCAGCTTTGGAGTTCAATTAATATGCCCTTAAACAGTATGACAAACCTATTTCCATATGATAATACTGCTGCTAAGCATGCATGCCCTGGGCATTTGAGCATCTAGTTGCACATTTATATGTGCAAACAGACCTGGAAAGCTGATGGATTCATTAACGTGGATCTTGAAATGAACTACTGAACATGCGGGCTGGAAGCTGATGAGAGTTAAGCAATTATCCAGTGCCTAATTCACACTGAATTGCAATCGAAAGGAGGCCACTCATTTCCTTGAACGTTTTAGTAAATATTCCTAACAGAATTAAGCAATTTCACATAAGAACTTTTATTCTGTGACATTTGGACTGTGTTTCTGTAACCAAATGCAAGAAGCACATATTTTGTTCAACTGGTCGCTGGCATCCAGCTACATTAAAAAAAGTCCGTCAGGCATTATTAAAAACATTCCAGAAGATGGCAGCAGTGACACAGGAATCAACAGAAACACATTTTGCTAAGCTTTTGCAGTTGGAAAAAATCCTACAAAAATCATAGTCAACAGCTAAGATCCAGTCCAGGGTTACTAACAGCTGATACATGCAAAACCAGTCCTGACAAGACAGTCTCATAAAGAAATGGTATTCAGATGCACTGAAACACATAAAAAGGAGCAAAGGGTGCTGCGTGTTTCAAGGGCATTGCATCTCTCTTCTCTTGAATCTGGTAACAGCTAAAGCCACGTAGAAAGAACATCCTTTTAAATATGACCATCTAGCAAGTAAAACAGCATAAATAATGTATCTTGGATAACTATGGTGCTGTTTTAAGTGTTTTACTGGGTTCATGCTGTAAACTATGTGTAGCACTTGCTTTTCATAATTATAAACACATACCTAGTCTATGTGCTAGGGAGAGCACAAAATACCAAACAGATTTCTGTCTCTTTCTGTAAGGAAATACCTTGCTTCTGCAGAAGGGTCTAGTGATCATGCCTTTCCTCTTAGTGACCTGATTAAACAAACCATTAGGATATTTCTCTCAGGGATTTTTTTTTTTTCTTTTTTTTTTTTTTAACAGGGAAGGAATGATCTTAGCCTCTACTCTGCTTCTAGTTTATTTTCGTCTTATGAAGCAGCGAATCCTTTAAAATCAGAGAATAACAAATCTGCAGTCATCAGTTACAATTCCTCTTCTCTTCCAAGACTGGCACTATGCAGTTCAACAACTGCTTTGTTGAAATTCGGAGTGTGAATTGTACTTCACTAAAAAAAAAAATAACCTTGCATTAGATAATTCTAATTGGAGGTGTTTCTAAGCTTGAATATTGACACTGAGAGACTCTGGGAAAATTTCAAAACCAGACAAAAACTTGAGCTTCAGTCTAAAATTAGATGCATATCCAGAGCTCAGAATTCCATCATCTCCAAGCTATGAAGGATGATTTTAGACTCAGGATCTGCAATTCCAAGTCATCTGAAAGGGGAGAAAACTAAAATAAAAATTGTTTAGAAGAGAAGTGAGAGAGAAATCATAACAATTTTTGAAAACCTTTGTATGTGGTTCTCATGAATGGGGAATCATCTTTGCTAAAGATGAACAAAGATGAATGGAGAAGGCATTGGCATAATAATACCACACTCCACCTTTCAAGGAAGAATACCAGGTTCTTCCTGAGAAACATGGGCCTGATAAAAAAAATCAATGATAGCTGGGCTGATTCGTGCCACAAGTACCTTGTCACATTGCAGAGCTCCCATTAAGTATCCCTCAGTTTCTGTGCTTTCTTTTCAGTGCAAAGGCTAGTTATGTGGTTCAAGTTATTTTCTTCCGAAACAAGAATGTTTTCTGAAACTGACACAGTTTCTGCTAATTGTGTTCACAGAGTGTATACCTAGTCAATAATGTGACTTCTTGTCTGACCTTTCAAACTCATCCTTTTCTGGTTTGTTGATCCTAGACTTTTTCTGTAAAGTAATTATACAAACTATCAAAAAATGGTCCCTGAAATAGGAGCTCAGAACATTAGCTGCTTTACAGGAAACGCAAACAATCCAGCACTTGTCAGAACCATTTTAAGGAATCATACAAGAAACCTTTTAGCAAAATAAACTGTATATTCAGACTTTATATGCATATACATGTGTGTAAAACCAATCAATATGGTCCTGTATCAGCATATACAGACAGGTAGCAAGATCCCTGACTACAAAAAAAATATGCTCCATAACTCTTTCATGTTTATCAAAAATAATTTTACAACTCGTCAATTTTCTTACTTTTCTTTGCATTTCTGACAGATGTACAAATCACCTAATATGAGCTATGTTTCTCTAGTTGCCTGGGAAGCAATACAGCAGGGCACAAGCAATCTAGAAGTTTTCTGGAGTGCATTGATGATCATTTCTTGACTCAAGTATGGATGAGCCAACAAGAGGACACGGTCTTCTGTGCCTCATACTTCCATCAAGGAAGAATTGGCTGGAAATGTGAAGACTGGAAAAAGCCTAAGCTGTAGCCATGATTAATTGATCTATAATTAATGGAGTTCAGGACTGTGAGAAGAGGGAACAAGGCAAAAAGCAGGACTACAAGCCTGGACTTCTGGAAAACTGACTTTGGTCTCTTCAGGAAACTGCTTTGAAGAATCTCGTGGGAGACGGTGCTGGAGGAAATGAGAATCTGGGACAGTGGTTGATGTTCAAGGATCACCTCTTCCAGCCCAACAATGGTCCCTCTGGCCATCAAGAAGTCAATAAAAAGTATTAGGAGATCTGTATGATGAGCAAAGAGCTCCTGACTAAATTCAGACATAAAAAGGTGGGAGCAAGAGAGGGAAGCAGGGAGCCAGAAGGAATACAGAGACATTATCCAAATGTGCAGGAATGGAGAGTCAAAACCCACGTGGAGTTGAATCTGGTAAGTGACACAGAAGGCATTAAGGACCTCAACAAGTACATCAGCGACAAAAAGAAAACCAAGGAAAGTGTGGGCCTGTTGCTGAATCAGACAAAAGACATGGAAATGGGCAAAGTATTCAAGACCTTCTTCATCTCAGTCTTTCCTGGTAAGACTTTCCTTCCAGAATCACAGGTTCCTGAGACCCAAAGGGCAATTCTGGAGCAAGAAAGACTTCTCATTTCTGAAGAAAGATCAGTTTAGGAAATATTTAAATAAACTGAACATATACAACTTCGTAGGCCTGGATGAGATGAACTTATGGGTGTGATGAGACCTGGTCAATAACATTACATAGGCCACAGTCGATCACTTCTGAGTCCTGGCAACTAGGGGAGGATCCTGAAAACTGTAAGAAACCCAGTGTCACTTCCATCTTTAAGAAGAGTAAGAAGGAAGATCCAGGGAACTACAGGCCAGTCAACCTTGTCTTACTCGTTTGTGAAGTTGATGGAGCAATTAATCATGAAAACCATTTCTAGACATATTAAGGACAACAAGATGATTGGGAGTAGTCAGTATAGATTTATAAAGAGGAAATTGTGTCTGATATTTCTAGCTTGGATGGATAGAGAGCAGTAGATGTTGTTTACGAGATATTGAACACAGATACAGGTTGCCCAGAAGGTTGTGGAATGATCACCCTTGGAGGCATTCAAAATCTCACTTTATCTGACCCGAGGAACCTACAAAATCATAGAATCATGTGTCTACTCTATTTTTATCAGGTATGAATCTGCAAAATTTTATTTATCTTTTATTTATTAAGACCCAATTCTACATGATCCTAAAAGTTCTTCATATATGTCAACATTAGTGAGTTAATCTGCTGCAAAGATTCTGCTCAGGTGAAAATATGCCTAGGGTCTATACTTGGGTGTCACTTTCTTCCTGGTTTTACCAAAGATGAAGTTACACAACAAGGCACCATAAAAGGCATGTTTTTTCCAATGTAGATGCAAGGTTTTCTTCTACCTGTTTGCTCTCTATACATTCATGGGATTTATCAGTAAAGACAAAAAATGTCTTGGATGACTGTATAGAAATCTTCCTCACACACACAGTTATATATATTTATATATACCATGCATTTCTAGGACTCAAAATTATCATAAATTTCACTGCTTGTAAATATATGATACAGTACTACAATCTGAATGGCACAACAGATTACACTAAACCAAAGCCCAGATCATCACCCTTTTCTTAGCACAGTCAGCAAAGCAGATGCAATCCTTAGATCACAAAGAAACATGTCTGCATATGGGCTGGTGCAGAAGGACCACTCCAAGCTGGACTTTCTGCACAACATGGGAGTAGACCTGACATCAGCATAAGAACAGTTTATGCTTCACTTGCTTCAAAAGACACACTTCAAGAAATCAGATCAAACACTATGTATCTGGGTACTAGTGCTGTCAGGAGCAAAGTCTCCTTAACATCTCAGAAAAGGATGATCCAGTCCGTTCAAGTACCACTTGATCCCTACGCCTACCAACACGTCATCTTCAGAAGAACTCTGAACTGACATATTCTTTTAAAAGTTTCTGGAATAAATGGCTGCAGTGCAAATGATCTACTTCTTTAGAATAAACAAGCATGGCTGATGAATGCCTCATTTTATTCACTGCTTTTAAGAAACCAGTGTGGTAAGGCTTATTTTTGTTTTTAATAAGAAAGGGAGTTCAAGAATTCATCTTATATGATAATTAGGTTGTGTTGTAATGATGCGATTATGTGTGAAATTTCTTGCTATCATGGCCAGGTCCTGGGCTCATGGAAGTGTGCATGACTCCTTTTTCTCCAATGACCCTTTATTAATTTATAGCAAAAAAAGCTCCTCTCTATCCTCTTCCCTCTTTTAAAATATGTTTAATATTTTGTATGTTTTATGTCTTTAAAAAAAAAGGCATCAAAATTTCTTTTCTGTTTTACTCCCCCTCTCCCCATTATCTTTACTTTCCTTTTGTTCATACCTGGAACCATTACCCCTAACATAGGGAGAGCCTTCTAATTGTTTTTAAAACTTAAAAAAAGCAATAATATATTTATAACAATACTAACAAAATCACTATACCAACACTGGTAAGAACAATACTACTGTCTAACACAATGTGTTCTGCTCTCAAAAATGTTCAGAAGCAGCCACACCTGGAAGCCTTTCAGCTACGAAGCCACATGACTTCAGAATGCTCTTGGGGTAGGAACAGAAAAGAGTGTGTTTGGAGACATTCACCTTTTCTACCTCATTAGGTATCATTAAGGCATTCTGTGCAAATGAGTCAATGGTAAGTAGGGTAGCATGAACTAAATTCTGTATTCAAGGCCTGCATAAAAAGCAGACAATTAATCAAGAGGAAGAAAAAAAAAAAGAGGAAACTTTGCTTCACCTCCCCCACCCCCATATATTATTCAGATAAAACCCAGCCTGAGGAAATTATTAGTATGTGTGTAATCCCCACTACTTGAGCACACATGCCTGTGATTCTGTTCTGTTGCTAATCAGGATAGGGTTTTTGGTTTTCTTTTTGCATAAATCAAAGAAGACAGAAACATAACCAATGGGTCAATGATAAATAGAAATATATCTTTTACCTTGAAATAATTACAATCTGGTGGAAAACATTGTGTTTTTTTCTCTTTTCTCCTCAAAATTCAAATCCCTTTGCTACTGGGAATTTAATGTGAAGAAAAAACAAAATAGCTACTGTTAGTGTATTATCCCACTGTATTTTTCTTCTTCTACTTCAAAGTCAACCTGCCAGCTCACAGAGAATACAAAGAAAGGTTACTTTTGCAAACTGTATTAAAAGCACTCAACAATAATGGCCCCAAACAACTACAGCTCCCAGTTGTCCTACTGCAGTATTTGGAGGCTATTACTGTAGCTTTGTATTAAATAAGGATCATTAGCAAACCTTGTTTTGAGTCTTATGTTATGTTACTTTTATGTAGCATGTTTACTGCAAATGTGTGCCACAATCTCCTTCTGACTTCAATCTGATTTTTGGATACACAGGAGGTCAGAATTTTTCTTCAAGCAGCAAAACAAAAAGAGGCAAAGCATGCCTGCTTGTACTGAAGTGGCAAAATCACATTTGTCAAATAGAGATAGACTTTAATTTGCCCCTGTAAGTTGTGATGTGTGTTATTTTCCCACTGGAGAATCAAGTGTGCATCGCTTTTCTCAGCTGCTGTATGAGAAAATTGTAGTGCATGAAAACCTCATAGGTATTAATAGGAAAAGGATACAATTTGACTTACAGTTCAAGTCATCTCTATTTTGCATTAACAGAAAGTGTTATGCTTTCAAATTAAAAAATGTTTTCAAATTAAAAATGTTCTCAAGATGCAAAATTCAAGGTTTATATCAACACTTTGTTGAAATTCATATTCAAGGAACAAGTTAGAAATGAATCCAATGCATAGGTGCAACTTGTTTTACATGCCCTTGGCTAGTAGACTCTAGCACTTGGAGAGTCAATGTCCAGTGTGGTAAATCACAGAATCACAGAATGATAGTGGTTGGAAGGGACCTTTAGAGATCATCTAGTCCAACCCGCCTGCAGAAGCAGGTCCACCTAGATCAGGTTGCACAGGAACGCCTTCAGGCAGAGAAGGAGACTCCACAACCTCCCTGGGCAGCCTGTTCCGGTGCTCTGTCATGCTAATCACTTGTTAAAATAAGATTAGGAGTTCAGAATTAAAAGCTATTTGCTCTAGCTTGTCCACCATCCCGAATGCTTGAAGTAACTACCTAGCCATCTGCTCAGTACATGCACACACACAAGAAGAATTACATGACAAGTCTTTTCTTGATTAAAATAACTTTAAAAGATGCAAAAGCATGATTTTTTTGTCTATTTATAATAACATATGTATATGCCACCTGAACTATTAACCTAATGGTAGGGAAGGGAAAGGAATTGCACTTGAAATCAAGGAATAATGTACACATTTATTTTTTTCTTGAAAAACCTTCATTTAAAGAAAAGGAATTTCTCTGATTTCTGACAGATACCAGTGTCGCTATGGGATCTAATTAGATGTTTTTGTCTTGCACAATGTCTGCTAAGGATATATAAACATAGGAATTAAGACGTATAATTCTTAATGAGAGCAATGTCTAATGCCTGAGAGTAGCAGGATAGACATTAGGTCCCCATTAAGAATGAGCTTAATTATAACCATATCTCACTGAAGTGGATCTCAAGTTGTAGTGGTTTTGCCTGGGCCAGGTTTTCGTAGAGGGGGACTGCAGGGGTGGCTTCTTTAAACGTCACTACTGGAAGCTTCCCCTGTAGCTGACAGGGCCAGTGTTAGTCAATTATAAGATGGACCTGCAGCTGACCAAGGCCTGGCCAATTAGTGACTGAGGTAACGCCTCTGTGATTAACGTGTTTGAGAAGGGGAAGACGTTGCTGTGCAGTTGCTGAACAACAGCAACAGAGAGTGCGAATGTGAAAACATCTCAGCAGACACCAAGGCCACTGGAGAAGGGAGGAGGTGCTTAGGCCCTAGAAGAAAGGCTCCTCTGTGAGCTGTGGTGAAGTCCATGAATAAGGATTGCAACTGGGAGTGGTAATGGGCAAAATATGGACTTGAACGGAATAACTGAGGAGAATTTTGGTTTGTTTTAATTGTGGCCTTTACTCCTAGCTCACAACAAATTTATTTAATTCAAATTTTCTAAGAACTTGTATTAGCAATATATAAAGCCTAGCAATTAAACCACATGGGATTACTTAAATGAGGCCTTCCCAATACATCGTTTTTTTCACACCTAATAATTCACAAGTCAATCTACAGTGAGTCTTTGTATATCTTGTTTCATTAATGTCTTCTCTACTGAAATTTTTCTTAAACCAGAAAATAATTTGAAATATTTAGTGGTCTTGGTGTTGCTATTGGGCCATCTCAGCCCACCAGTAGCTCTGCACTCAAAACCTGCCCACACTTTTACAGGTTTACAAAGGATACTATGCCTATCGCTGTCTTGACTTTGTGCTAGGTGCCCTCCCATTATACATATCTGATATATGGATGGGCATCTTAGCACTGAACTGTAGGCAATGTGAGAGCTCTAAACATATAAAAGTAACATTTCTGTTAAGACCCTGATGGTAAGCTTGTCCATCAGGCACAGAAACTGTAAGACTTAATAAGACATGTGGTACTCTGAGATAACGTATGCCTTGTGGGTGTTGTGAAGTATAAGGCAGAGGCAAATGTCTTTAGTGACCTGCCAGTGTTATCTTACAGTAACATACACACCTTGGAATATCCTATGAAATTATGAAGTAGCTCTAAACTCACAGTTTTTTTTTTTTTTAAATTTAACAACTAAACAAAAGAAATGAAGTACATAATAACTTATAAAATAAATAAAAAATTATAAAAACTTATAAAACTTATAAAATGTTTAATTTCTGGATTGCTGAGGAGAATAATAGGCAGGAGAATAAACTTATAAAATGTTTAATTTCTGGATTGCTGAGGAGAATAATAGGCAGGGTCACAGACGAATGAAATAAAATGTCACATACATTCTTCATGCTAGTCAAGCATAGCAATTTCCCCAAAAGGTTCTTCATTAAAACAAAAAAATGAAATAACAGAAGAGATAACTTAGAAAGATTTTCTTCTTTTTTCATGCACTTTAATATTTCTCATGACACATTTCTATTTATAATGCTGATGGGTATTTGGAAGGTCATAATTACTCTACTGGATCATATCACAGCCCTGGATAGACACAAAATTTGCAGCCTGTAATTTAATTCATATAGCTACCTGTCACTAGAATAATCCAATTTTTCCACTAATCTGTACATCAAACAAAATTAAGTGGCTTCAGTTTTTTTTTAAGAAAATATGGAATTCTTTTCCAAAGGTCTATTACTAAACAATAATCATCACTATTTAATTCTTAAACCGTTTTATTTATGGATTTGCTCTGAAATCTTGCAATCCTGCCTGACGTTCAGAAGGTATCAGGGATTGCTCCAGATTTACAGTGTTTTGTGCTTTGCATTTTTGAAAAAAAGCCTGTTCAGTTACAAGAGATCAAACACTTCCAGATATTAAACCAGCAAGTTCCAGTTCAATCTTGCAACAATGTTTAAAAAATGCTGTTTACAAAATTTCTCAACCATAGTCTTTGAAAACAGAAAATCCTTCCTAATTTTCTTGGATAATCAATTGCAGCTAAAATAGCCAGAGAACGTTCCTCCAGACCACTACAATGAACAAGCAATGCCTGGACTTGTCCTGTATGTAAATAAATATTGGTTTTGGCTGGCATAACTGTCCAAATATTGATTACAACTTAACTTTTAAAAAGATCTCACCAGATGGCTTGTGTTAATGTTCTCTTGAAGCACTAGTAAAGTATTTTACATTCAAGAGTGAGTTTCTCTCGTTTTTTCTGTGAGTAATGGTTGTATAAAATTCACACGCAAGACTAAAGTACAGCTTTGATACTAAAGCAGATGAATGAATAATACCTCAACATTCAAACAGAATAAAAGCAAGACTACACATAGCAAGAACTTATTAAAATCTTATTTTAGGTGTAAACGATAAATACACCCCTGATATTTATGCAGTTATTTCATATGATACCACTGATTTCCTAGTATATGTGTTGAAAAGTAGTTATCTTGTTCAAGGGCAAGATCTCTGGAGCCAGGAAGTGTCATTTACCAGATCAGTAGGTACAACAAGAATACTGAGCAGGGCTTTGGGATATATACCATGTTTTTCAGTTTGATGCAAAACCAAAAACTACTCCCTTTTACAAATTCCCTTGGATTGAAAGAAATTAAGAAAGCTTTTCTACGAGCATTAGCAATCAAGAAGACAGTTTTGCAGACATTTGTATAATGAGTTTGAGAGACGTAAGGGATTTTCTGATGTTTAATCAAGCTTATAATGCAGTCCAGGACATATGAAAGGTCTCTCCCTTTCTCTTCTATCGCGCTATCTGTTCATGATGTTTGTGGAAATGTACCTGGTAACATACAGTTAAAAATAGCCCCATGGGTTACCAGGTTACTAAAGGGGTGAGAAGGAGCAGCAAATACACAGAAGCAGTGCTATTGCACAAGACTGATTTCCATACAAACTCAGGATAAAAAATTGAGAGTGTATGTCACACTGTCTGACAGGCTAAGTCTGCTGATAAAGAGGGAACAGGGACGTTGAACAGATACATAGTGATTGAACACAGGGTAAGGACTTAGAGAGTAGAGAACAGAATGACATATTCCTTTGTTAAATCTGCTCCTTTTTGTGCTCTCTATATAATTTTCTTCTGTGCTCCTGTAACTCTCTCTCCTTTTTTTTTTTTTTTCTGCTGTATGTTCTAAAAAGCAGAGAGATATCTTTTAAAGACCCTCAAAAGGTTTTTGGTAACCTATTTTATGTGACCATTAGCCTTCATTATGTTTCCATCATCTGATTTTCGCATTACTTAGCTTCACTTTTTGCTCTCTGTAACTGTGAAAAAAAGAAATACCTCTACATGCAGGTTAGCTTTTTGTATGCTAAATCCAAGTACTTTCAATAGATTACTCTAAAGGTGTGGGGTTTTTTTCCTTTCTTCCTCATCTCCCCTGCTCCCAAAAGCAAACCTCATATTTTCCAACATTTTAGTGCTTAAATATTTGAAACTTGTTATCATTTTGGTTGTTTTGCTTTTTCCCTTTTTTTTTTTTTTTTCAAGAACAATTATTCCCAGAGGCTCAGGACACAATAGGAGTTATAACATTTTTGATGCAATATAACTGGTGTGTTATGTAACAAGGCCATCTCCTCCCAGGCTTTGCTTCACTTTGTTTATCCCAGCAATACAATCCAGCATCTGATTTGCTTTCAGCACTGCAGCTGTATTTTAGTCCAAAGGCTTTAGGGACTTTTCTATAAAGAACTCTCAAATCTCTCTCCCATTAAATAATCCCCCTTCTGTTCTGGGAAGGATTTTTTTTTCTGTGATTGTTGTTTAGCAAGGTAGCTGAGGAGAAGTTGTTTCCTTTCAACCTTCCTGTTTGAGGTGAGACCACAACACAGTGCTGGCAATACCACAGCTACTTCCAAGGCAGAATTTTGATGTCATAAACAAATGTGAACTCATGGACAAAAGCCATCAAGAAAGAGTCAGTTACAAAGAAGAAAGATAAAAATAAGCTCTTTCTTACACTGTTATTAACTAGTGGTAAGCCATGAATCATCCGTGTCTATTTAAGACTATGAGAACTCATAACTTACACAGACTTTCATAGAATCAGACTTTCACCTAGAGATGACAAAACAGTAACATGTTAAAGGTATTTGTTTTATGGTTTCTTGATTAATCAGGCTGCAATCTGATATACTACTACACTGACTACAGAGGAAGGTATTGGCAAGTACACACAATATCGGGGCCAAGAGATTGACACATAAAACGTACTCAATTTACCATGTATATAAAATTCATAGTAAATAAATATCTGACAGAACCTTTGAACCATTTTCATATTATGTGTGCAACAGAGGGTACTTCATTTGTAGTTGACTCTGTAGTCCCTACAATATTGTGGTTTTGTTAAAAAAGTTGGAATAGAGGGGCGTAGGAGTTGCTCCCATGGTGCGTATGGGTACAAAGGAACCTGTTGGAGTATGGTGTGAAACACGGAGTGGGATTGGCAGCTAAGATGTGAACGCAGGGTAGAACTCTTGCAGGAGGCATAGAGGACTTGCTTGAAGAAGGGGGCAAACCCACAGGTAAACTCTAATACAAAGGAGGTGAGTTCTTAAAAATCTGGAGGGCTCTCTAAGAAGTTTGTTTTGGCTTGTGAAGCCATCAATAGTTGATGGAGCTGGAAAGCAACATGGAAATAATGGCACACTTGTAATAACTCATAGAAGTATTTATCTTTTCTCAGACCTTTTTATTTAATGTGTCTTTGCCACCAGCTTTTATCTGTGAAATTTGTTCTAGTTCAGTATATGGTATATAAATGTGTATATGCAGACCATGTATATATGTTTGAACACATATCTAGAGAGTCTATATAGTAACTGGTTTGGCATGTTTTTAATAAAATCTACCTCCAGAGTTGAAAAATTCTTTAATGTTTATCAGCATGTTTATTTTTAACAAAAGGTGGGGCAGTTCAGCTTTAAGACTTCTAGACATTTGAAGCTCCAGCTGTACTATACAGTAAGAATGCATTACTGTCCAGTTAGAGTAAATGTCTGTTGGATTCGAGAGACAAATAATTAGGGATTTTTTTTCTTGTAATTACCATTTTATAATGAGTAATCTTCACTATGTTTGTCTCCTTATGAGAATGATGTTTAAGTAAAAAAAATACTATTGAAACCAAATCTAATCACTGAGGAGAGGTTTTCATATCCTCTGAAGAATGTGAAGCTATTTATTACAACTGACAACTCTAGGACTATGCAATCCTCTCAGGTATGTGTTTGGGAAGGGGTTTGTGAAGAGGATTCTGCAGCTGCCAGTGCTGCAGACACAGCTGAGATCCACCTGTAGAAAACTGAGAGTGAGATTCTCTGCAGTAGGTCTCACTCTGGGTCCAAAGCATGTCTAGTTCTGTCTCTCACATAAACTTCCCCATATGAGTGACAGATGTCTTCAGAGATCCAAAGACTTCCTGACGAGTGAGAATTATGAGAGGAAGACCAGACAAAAGAAAGACTTCAGCTTCCTGACTGTGCAGACAACCTCAGCTCAACGTTTATCATTCTTTCAGAAGAGTAGCTGGGTTTCCCAGCAAAGGGTTATAAACGCGAAGTATCTTCAAATGCTTTTCTATTCTACTGTTTCTATACAAAGGAACAGTATTGGTGTGTACTTCAGGCTAGATCCAATAAAGGAGTTGGGCGCATAGAAGTTAAAAACTGCAGTGTTTAATGTCCTAGAGTGAAACACAGAAACTTGCACACATACAGCAGTTGATTTAGGTGTTTCAGAGCAGCACAGAGCTGCTGGCAGATAGATGTGTTGTTAGCTCATAGAGACTGAACAGTGTCCACAAAGGGACTAGGTAAGCTGAATATCACAGCTTAGGCTCACACAGAAATGACTAGGTGGTATTTTGCAGGCTGATACAAAGCAGAGAGTAAATAGTTGGTTTCTGCAGTGCAAGTGTGGCATACGTGGAGTCCCCTAGGGGCGTGTGCTGGGAGCTGCTGCTCATCATTCCCAGCTCTAGGTCTGCATTGAGGTGAGAAAGTTTGCCGATGACATTACACTGTTTAGAGAGGCAAGGCTGATTATGAAGAACTGTAGAAAAGCCTTACAAGACTGGATGCTGAAGTAGAAGGTTAAATTCAGTGTATATTTGGTATCTGTTTATCCTGATTCAGAAAAAAAAACCAGGGGACATCAAATGAAGACAATAGGAATGAGCTTCAAAGCAGATGGTTAGAAGGAAGTGGTTCCGCTGCAATGTACAATACATCTGTGGATCATATTGCCAAAGGCTGTTATTCAAGCTAAAAATCTACACCTTTTAAAATCAAGTAGATGGGATAGAAATCCAACAGAAATAATTACAGATACATCGGTTTCAGGAAGTATCCTTAGCTAATTGGAGTCTGAGACGGTGTAAGAGACAGTATCAAAGTTGCTTCTTTTGCTCCTACTCTTTCCTAGGGGCCTGCCTGTGGCTACTCCTGGCAACATAATACAGGCTTGGTGGATCCCAGGTCTGGCACAGCATGGCCATTGCACCCCTCAGAGGAGTGTTTCCTGCCTCTGCCCAAGTGCAAAGGCACTCAGCCCTGGGAGGAGGGACTAGAGGTGTTGCAGGGTCAGGCAGTAGTCACCAAGGTTGGATGAGTTGCCCAGGGTGGCACAGGGAAGAGCACAGTAATACTGGCTGTAAATCAGTGTCACACAGATTTAGAGCTGAACATTATTGTGGTACTGGTACCAAGGCAATGGCATTGGCACTGGTACCACCCACCACTGCTGCCAACAAGCTCTGGCTGTTGGAACTTGGGTAGTAAAGCCAAAAACAGAGGCCTTAGTGCATACCATGACAGCTATACCAGCTGACTTGCAGAAGCTACAGGAAGCTGATGTACCCTGCAGCTTATTAAACTGTGTTGAGGGTCATGTCAATGACAGAAATAACTCAAAATTGAAAGCATTCCTCACTACTTTACAGCTTCATTTGCACTAAACAGTATCTTCTGTGATGTCCCTGCTGGAGAAGCAGCACAGGAACTCATTCTGCGTATATGAGATTCTGACTGTGTAAAAAGAGGTCTGTCACAACACTGAGCAATGAAAAACTATATATGGAACGAGAATTTTAAACCAATTTTAAAATGAAGGGCTTCAAAACCAATTCTCCCCAGTCTGTTACAAATTATACAGCCTTCAGTATCGGCTTAAAGAAACAGCAGTTCTTGACAGCAGTTAACCTCTTTTCTCATTACTGGGGCTCTTCCAGTTCCTCTGGATCAATAGTGCTCCTATGTATCTTTATAAATCTGAGTAGCAGATCCATTGTCATAAAGTTGACCCCATCTTGCTTTTCTGCTGAAAAGCAGAATAAAAAAGTATTTTAAGTATTTGGAACAGGGAGATTAAATTCACTCTTAGTTAAACCATGACCAAAAGCCAAAAAGGAATGCTGTATACCTTTGTATATTTTTTACCCTTGAACTTCCTCAGATCATAGTTATTTTTGTAATTTCTTTTTGCATCGCTTTTTGCCATCCTGAAAGCTTTTAATGGCAACTGACTAGGTTAAAATCTGCCTATATTTCATGACCTATAAAAAAATCAAACCCCTTTATAATATTGACATTGTTTTCACATTACTTTTAGAAAAAGCCTAGATAATTAAATGAGACATTCCAGGTCTGTTCTTCTTCTCATTAAGTTACAACCCAAATCTTTATTCAAGATCTTTTATTCCAGCATAGAGCTGTTACTTCTGTACTGTAAGGAATAGTGTGGAAATTACAGCAAACACATTTTTCACTGATCAATGGACATTTTAAAAGTAAAAAAAGCATAAGGGAATGTGCATATTGATTGTAAGTTTCTTTCCAGATAGATTTTACAACGTTTATAATCTGAGCAAATTCAATCTGATAATTTAATTTTAAAATTCCGTTACCCTTTATATTAGTATTTTCTATGTAGATACTTCTCAAATGGAGGAAACCAGGCTGCTTATGTATGTATGTCGTCTCATCTTTCTAAGGCTTTTGTAGAAACCTTGTCACAGTGAATGGAATAACAAAAAGCCTGTTTTCCAGGCTAGCTGACAGTTGTATACATCATTAACTATCAACATAGGTAAACATACTTCAGCTGAATGTAAGTTGACTACTCAGTTAAGTAAAAATGCAAGTTGCTACAGAATAATTTACGGCTTAATTATTTGTTAGACGATGAGAAGAAAACAAATGCAATACTTTGGTCTCATTTTACGAGAAATATTAAAAACTCCCAGCATATATTTCCAAATACAGTGCAGGATATTTTTCCAAGATGCTGAAGCAGTTAGATGACATAGAGATTTGCAACTAAATTTGGTTCATTAGCAGGGCTTCTTTGACATGTGGAAGCCACTACGACTGCTACATTCATTTTTGGTGATATAGGTTTGCTTCTGCAAGTAATGCATGCTTTGAAGAATAATAATGATGATAATAATATTTATTATTTGTTATTGTCATCTTTGTTATTAAAGCTTTTGAAAGAAAAATACCCTACCATCAGTTGTTGAATTAGTGCCTTTATAATAATCTCTAAGGTTAGCTAACAGTAGTCTGAAACACCCCTACCATTGCTAGCTAAGTGGAAACTAGAGGAACATTGACTTCTGATTCTCATTCTGCTTTTAACTCACTGTGCTATTTCCAGCAAGTCACAATTCTGAATCTTATCCCCTGCATTTTCGAATGACTGCAGGAAGTAATGCAGAAAATTCTGAAATATGAGAAATGAAATATCTCATGTGGCTTGTTGGAGGATCCATGAATCTCCTTCACTTCTAGCCATGTGACTAGCATTCAGCCCCCTTTTTCCAGTCAGTTCTACCACTCTGCTCATAAAAATTTGAATATTCCAAAGAGAGACTCACGTATCAAAGCACTTCCTAAGGCTTGTGGGATGGAACTGCACACTGCAGAGTTTAGGAAGTGTACCTGAGCATCTGTACTTTGCTGAGAGTGGAGGGCAGAAGCTTCCTCCGCATTGCACAGCTGAGCTGTACTGGGGCTTTCTGAGAGATCCAGAATATGGACACACAGACTGACACCTTCTGGTTGAGGTGATTTGGAGGGTGCAATTACTTACTAGCTTTTATAAGAAAGCTGTAACTAGCAACAAAATGGATCCAACTGTAACCTAGGAAACTGCTATGAAATAGCCACAGAACAAGTGAGCAAAACCGCTGTGAGAGTTACATTTGCAACAGACATCAACATCTGGAAATTGCCTTGTAAAGCTACCAACACCCCCATGAATTCTCACTAACAGCCTTTAAAGGGGCTATAGAACACAACTAGGGGCTTGGCCTATGGCTGCTCAGCAGAGAGCAGGGAGTGTTCCGTGTGTAGCAGAAATCAAAGGCTTTGCTGTCTTTTGAGAACAAGGCTCCAGTGAAAACATGACACAGCTCTAATTCAGGGCCTTGGACATATTTTCAGCTTACCTGTGAAGCTTACAAGCAGTTATTAAAAATTTATATTACAAGGTAAGCACTCCATAAAACTTTAGAAAAAGCCCTTGACCCAGAAAGATCACGTTAAACAAAACAGCTGTAAGAGAAAGAATGGTATACGCAGGCTGCATGCAAAGGAAGGATATGTAATAGATTTTGGACAACTTTAAGCAGCTTTCCTCACTTTCAGTTTTTGTTTTGGTTTGGTTTTTTTGTTTGGTTGGTTTGTGCTTTTTTGTTATGATTTATTTTTTTTTCCCCCCAAAATGCAATTAACTCTGAATTTCAAAGTTTTAGGATGTTCCCTGGGAACCTCTACACCCCAAGTTCTGGATCTGACAGATTCCCCCACCCATTCTGTCAACCTCAACAGTAGCTTTAAAAAATTGGAAAGCATTTCCCAACACTTCCAAGCACTCAGTACCTTTTGGATACAAATATCCCAATGTCCAAGACTGGGAAATTCTGTTAAATCTTCAGTGTCATCAAGCAACTCTGAACCTACATACTTTTGCCATGTGCAACCTCTGTTCCACAGTTAATCATTATTTGACTCCTGCATTTCCTAAACCAGCAAAAGACTTTTGTAAACACATCAGATTCTGGCAACTTCACTTATTATGCGCTTCACTACAAATATTCTCTTTGCTTTTAATGGTGTCACTTTTGAAGTAAGATACTGTTGAATGTGATATGCTTCTGTTTGACCACCAGGAACAAATCCTATGATTGCCTATCACACAATAATACAGTAGAGTACCAGAATCTGCATCTTCATTTGAAAAGCCCTTCCTTTCATACATTTGTCAGTCTCTTTATCCTTCTTCCTAAAGTACAAAATATCAGTGTCCTAACTGGACACTTTTGTTTGAAATATATAAACCACAGAATTTCAGAGTTACAATGACTGCAAACAGAAAATCAGATATCAAAGTTTTCCTACAACCAAATGAAATGTAGGCTTTTACAAGTAAAATTACAAGTACTTACAAGTCTAAGTAAAATGAAGGAAAATTTAGAAAAGTCTGGATCTGGTTTTAAACTTGTGTTTTAGGGTTATCACAAGAGCCCTCAGCTTTTAATATTTTGTAATACAATTAACTGCAGAATTTCACTCAAAAAACCCTTCTCTATGTTAAATATTGTTGGGAATAAATAGTACATATGAACATGCCACACAAACACTGTTATGGGTTCTAGCTACATTGTACATTTTAATTATTGTACTTGCTGAATTGTAGTAGGAACACAGATCAAACAACAGGCAAAAGGAGATGAGTTGTTTCCTTAAACGGCTTTCATAGTGTAATACAAGGGAACAGGGAATTGTTTAAGGACTTTACATACATATATAGCATCATGGGTGTCAGCTGAAGCTCAAGGCTGATTATGTATCAAAGGCAAATTATTCTTGCACTCAACAGAGAATAGCCTCTGTAGATCAGAATACCAAGAGAGAACTGTGGTAAAATTCTTTAGTTGTCAAAGAGTACCTTATATATAGACTGTAAATGAATGGATTTTGGTTCTAAATACAGCCACTTCCCATTCTCAGAAAATTAAACTTAGTCCAAAAAGGAGAGTGATGATTCACTCTTTCTATAATTATCTGACAGCTTCACTGCTTAACGACATGCAGCCTGTCATTCATCAGAAAATCTGTGAAATCCACAGCTGCTGCGTCACCCGAATTCTACTAATGCACTCTTCACATAATTAATAAAAGCATACGGATGGATCAGGCTTTATCAGAAACACAATCAGCATACACAAACCCTCACATCCTTCTCACGATACATTGCCGATGACTGTGATTAAGAAGACGAATACATATTAGCTATGTAGCTAATTAAAGGCTCTATATGCCAGTGTTAAATCTTCTTAACTTTTGACTTCCTAGCTCTTTCTCTATAACATTTTTGTAACAGATTTTGCAAAAGAACTTATTTATCTATAGAAAAACTAACGTCATTTCTAGGATAATTTGCAAGTCTCAATTCTAATTTCTTACTCTTCTAAGGCTATACACTATCCAAAGAGCTTAGCTCTGTTGAGGACCACAGATGAAATTATATGAAGAAATACTGTCTAAAATGAATTTTCTTGCACATATAAAGGAAAGGGGTGTATTGTTTAGTTTACCAAGCTGTATTTGTGACTAGAAGTGCCTCGTGGATTCAGCTCTGTTCAAATGTCAGTGCCACGCACTAGTTAGTTCTGTCATGAGAGTTTTTCACCTATAGTTTGACCAAAGGCTTTAAAGAAATGTATTACAAACGTGGCCTCTTTCAGTATGCTCAGGTCTTGCCACTGTCGTTTGAGATCACATTCTATCACAAAACAAAGTGCTGCCTACTGGCTCACATGAAGCAAAGGAGAATGTATCTTTGGAATATGGAAACTTTGTGCTTTGCTTCGTGAATTTCACACATTTTTTACAACAGATACTTCAGGCTGCTTACAACTTGGGTGCAAAACCTGACATGTCAGCCACTAGCAGTACAGAATGTCCTCACCTTCCAATGTTCTAAACTTTGGTCAGCTTTGGTAAAAAAAACTCTACTCTCTTAAATGTCATATTATACACAATGCAGATTGAAGAAAATATAATTGCAGCTTATCTAAATGAGGAAGACGAGATCCTCCACCATGACAGTAATTTTATTTCTGTTTACCAGTTTCTGGCTCTGTTCTGAGCAATGCATTTGTGCTGGACTCATTCTGCAGCACTTTCTATACCAGTCTTGCCTGGCAGGGACATATCAAGGTGACCCTGTCTAGACAGGGCTCTTGGGCAGCACAGAGCTGTTGTCTTCCCACAAGACTTGGTCAAGCTCATTTACAAGACATTTAAGAAGGATGAAAGCAGATGACAAGAACTTTTCTTTTTGCCTCTGGCTTTTCTTGGCCTAGGGAAGCTCTTGAATGTACAAGGACACCAGCTGCTAGAAAGGCTTAAAGAGAGGCAGAGTTAAGAAAGACACTCCCCAGAAGGTGAATGCAGCCCTGGACACAGCTGGCGATGAGACAGATATGTTGTTGCTGAGTGTATATCTAGGTCACAAATTTGAAATACCAGAACGTTGATTTCCATTGGAGGAACTCTGGACCCAGAGAAAAGGTCTCCAAATGAACTACCAGCCCCCGTTGCAAAATAAAACAATGCTCCCTCTGCCAAGGGCAAGAAAAAAAAATAAAAAGAGAAAAACAGAGGGCATGAGGTTTTCCTTAGTCACTAAAGACTGATAGTGTAGTGCTGCCTCCCACCCAACTAAAGATGAAGTCCAGGTATCCCTGGCTGGCAGAACTTACTATAAGAATGGCTAAATTCAATATCATTCGTTACTTTGTAGTTTCATCCACAGGAAAATCCTCTGCCCACCATAGCTCCAAGTATGATGGAAAAATTTAGTTCTGAAAAGGTTGTGCTGGCTCACAGGATGTCTGTTGAGGCAATTGGAAATCTGTGTATCTCTTTTTATACTCTTGACACCAGAGGAGAACGGAATGAGGGAAATTACATCTGAAAAAGCAAATGTAGGGGCTTTGAATCACCACCCAGAAGCATCTTTTTATAGATGAAAACTGCAATCGTTTTGACAAGCAAAGTGTAGTTGGGTGGTTTTTGTATAATTTGACTTATCTGGGTTTGCTTTTTATAGATCCCCTTTCCTGCCCACAAAGGCAATTTCCTGTTTACTGCCTTTTACAAGTAAGACATCATTTATTTCCATTCGTAATTAAGACATTAAAAATTACAGCAGTGTTCAGTCGTAAAAGCTGAATACTGTTACAGGCTTTACTAACAGTGTTGTTTAGTTATTACAGACAACGGGGGAGGGAGAGAGAAATTAAAAACATTTATGTGTTGCATCATGGCAAATATATTCTCCAGAAGTGAAATAACCATGAATGTCTAAATTTTGACTTTGATATTAGAGGTCACTTCCATTTACAATGGGATAGGAATTGTTATGCAGAAGTCTGTATTTCTGAAGATTTTAATGAGTTCTGCAAGTAAGTCTGTGAAATATGACAAGCCATTTGTTTTCTTGTGAACAATGGCACAAATAAAACTTGATCAAATTGTATGCTTGCAATGGGAAAGTAAGCAAGTCCAAAACATAGTGAAGATCAGATCATATTAACTTTAAAACTTAGTTACTTTTTTGAAGAAAAAGCTTTGTATAATTTTACAGTTCCAGTATGAAATATCACCTCTACCATAGACATTTGCCTCCCAGATGGGTCAATAATTAACAAACTCAATTGAGGAAAATTTGCAATATTTTTTAATGTGAGTCAGCATTTATTCATAGAGAATGAGGTAGAAGAGAAAGTAGGTTGTACAATGCATTGTTTTGCTAAACTCAATTTATTGTGTCTAACTACTGGTTATGTAAGTGTTATGTATATGTGTTACCATTTACTGTGAGGGTGAGGGAGCCCTGGCACAGGCTGCCCAGGGAAGTCGTGGAGTCTCCTTCCTTGGAGGTCTTCAAGACCCTCCTGGGCACGTTCCTGTGCAACTTGATCTAGGTGAACCTGCTTCTGCAGGAGGGTTGGACTAGATGATCCCTAAAGGTCGCTTCTAACCCCTACCATTCTATGATTCTATGATCATTTGTGAAAATATTTGATTCTCTAATTGTGAAAAAATAATAACTGTGTTTTTGAAAATCCATAGTGTGCACAAGGTCTCCCAGCCTTAGTCCTGTTTGGTGTATTCTGGTTTCAGTTTTCAGACACTAGTGCTTGCTGAACACTTATATGGTTAGGTTTTAAAATTTTATGATGGATTAGAATATCCATTAGCACCTTCCCCATGAAGGAGATCAATTGCTCCTCAGTCTCTTATGTTTACCTAAACGATTTGAGCAGTGTGACTTTTTAAGGCACCTTCTCCAGTTCTGTATTAAATTTTGTGGCTCTTACTGGATTCCCCTCAAATTTTCAACAGTTCCCAGTCGTGATGTCCCTGTACTCACATCTAAGCATCACCTGTTCCTGTTGCATCATTCTGGGAGTGCATGGGTAGCTGCAGGGCCCTTACAATCCACAGACACTTGTCAAGGTCACCACTTTCTTAAATATAGTCCAATATTTGGGAAGTATTGTACAACTGTGCATTTTCTTCATGATCTTAATTGCTGAGAATGACAGCATCTTTGTTCACAGTTCCTATCAGTCTTTGTGATCCACAAGTTTTATGATGGGCCATTTCCATTCACCTCCAGTTCATTGATTAAAAAATGTATTTGTTACAATGGCTATGAAAGTCCAATTAAATTATTGCCTTCCAACGTAACTTGTCACTGGCAACAGCTTTTTGACATTTGCTCAGTACATTAGAATGTCATGTTACCAAGTCAAACCCTTTGCAATAAGTCATAGCGGCCCGTTTCCACACAATTATATTCATCAACCAAATATGGCATTGTGTCTGAGATTTAAATCAAGTTTGCTGACAAGATCTTCTCTTTACAAAGTCATGCTGTCTCAAATGGATTTCTTTCTTGCTCTTTAAGTCTTTATTAATTCAATTTCATTGGCACTTTCTTGTTTTTGTCAGTGATAGGTGTCAGGTTAACCAGCACACAGTTACCTGGGAAATACTGCTTGACATTTTTAATAGGGAGAAGATACTGTATATTGCAACAACAGCTACTACTTCATTACTCTTGTTATTTCATTTTAGCAGAACTTCCTCTGTTCCGAAATCTATTAGAAAGAGCATCAGCAGACTCCTTACCTATCTTCTTCAGGGCTTCTGAATATATATTATTGTAGCTACTTATTTTTAAAGTTATACCAAGTACACATTTCTGCAGTCCTTCTAAGTGAACAAAAGGCTGAAAAGTCTGCATGTCAATTAAAATGCCTTATGCTACTTTCTTCCAAATACAGAACTGAAGTATTTATGCTTCACTATTGATAATTTTGCTGACTAGATCTAGATGATACTACCCACTTACGTTTTCTTTAACAATGGATATGATTTCTCATCTTCTTTAATTTTTCATATGTCTAGGAGACAAAAATATTTAGTTAAATCTTTAATTTCTTTTATTGATTTTCTATCTTTGGCAAATTCTAATTGATATTAATGATTATCTATTTTCCCTTCTTTCTATTTGACATACTCTGCTTGCTATCTTTGTTTTACATCTGTTTTAGACAAACTATAAGCTAAAGCTACCTTTCACACTGTGACTACTGTGGTCAATAATGAGCTATATCTCTTGAATAATCATTGCTATCTATTAATCCATCTCTAAGAGTTCATTTTTGAAGAACACTATTTAATATTTATATCTTAAAATATATAACACTTGTGCCACAAATTTAGCAACTATACTATGTAAAAATATTCCCTTTTTATTGTGCTCAAGTGTACTATTTGTACCATTTAATGTTTATGTAGCAATTGTACTTGCAAAACCTGACAGAATTAAGCGCCTTAGAAGGCAAGAACAAGTTTGGTGTTTCTGGCCTGCATTTCAATATTATTATCACTCTATTACCACCTACTGACATTTTCAAAGTATTAATAAACCAACTTCTTTACTAAAATCTCTTACAATTAAATTGAAATAGTTTTCTTCTTTGTCATCTTAGCTCAGCCTTGTTATTATTCCATGAAGAACTTCAGCTCTATACCAGTTCTTGGCAGCATAACAGTCTGAGAAGTCTGGTTGATACCTTTTTCCCAATTAATGGAAGTATGTGGAATTGATAAAAACTAAAATTTCTAGAGATAAAACTATTTATAAATAAATTTAATTGTATCTTTGCTGGATATGGTCAGGGTTTGAGCTAGATCTGTAGATGGATTTGAACTGAGAATACTTTAACATTGAATTTGAGCTTCCTGAGATCAGAGCACAGACATAACTTGGTACCTCCAGAACTGAGTTTAAAGCTGATACTTAGCATAGAGAAACACATCTGCCATCACTCCTCTGTGCTAAACCCTACCCTGTAGTGAAGAACGTCAGAACAACAGAATGGTTTTGGTTGGAAGTGATGTCTAGAAATCATCTAGTCCAAACACCTGCTAGAGCAGGTTCACCTCAAATAGGTCAAGGTCACACAGGAATACATCTAGGTGAGTTTTGAAATCTTCCAGAGAAAGAGACTCAACACCCACCCTGGGCAGCCTGTGACAGGGCTCCCTCACTCTCACAGGAAAGAAATTTCATGTTCAAGGGGAACTTCCTGTGTTCCCCTGTGTGCCCATTACCCTTTGTCCTGTCACTGGGCACTACAGAAACAAGACAAAGACAAAGAGGACAAGTGCAGCTGCATATTTCCTTCTGGGTGGGTATCTACTTCTGGGTGGGTTCTACTTCTAATACTGCTATCAAATATGAATTCTGGTAAAATACTTCCATTCACTCCATGGCTGAAATGGGATCATATACCGAAGGATTTCCCTATTTCTGCAGGTGGCTTATGAGCCTCAGTAGCATGTTCTCATTGACCGTATAGAAATCACAGACACAATTGCAAATCCCCACCAAAATCCTTGCAGACCCTTGGTGACTAAGTCACATTCTTTTGAGACTCTCCTTGAATAGATTAAAAACAGCTACAAAATAACATAACACTGGCCTCTGAAGCTATTTAAACCAAGCCTGCATGAAGTACAGGGATCAGTAAGGGGCAGTCTGCACTGGCAGAGATGTGAGCTGGATGGTATTTCACAACTCTGCCATCTCAGAGACTGCAATTTATAAAACCATCAGTGGTTAAAAAAAACAGACAGTGAGTGTTAGAGCTAATAAGTGTTTACAAATACCTAACTGAACACATCTATGAAGACATGAGAACCTTTTTTCTTGATTTTGTAAAGCACTTTGATATATAATGTTTATAGTCATACTTACGTATGATCACAAACGTGTATCAGAATCAATGCAGCTTCAGCACAACTTTGCTTACATTTTTGCTACTCGAGGTATCATGTACAGTGAGAGTAGTCTATGACAGTGTATTTCAGTAAAGTGTCAAAACTTTTGTTAGTCTGGCATTGGACAACACACTGTAAAATTAACTATAATCGTTAAAAGAAAAAGCTATTGCCATGGCTCTGCTTTAGTCCTATCCATGAGGGAAGACACTGAGAACGGGACTGTGTGGGCTGTACTTCATTAACCTGTCCCACATCTTAATCCTGACTGAACTAAACCCTGTGGCTGATTGCTTTCTACAATCTATGCTAATTTGTGTAGCTAGCAATTTGTGCAGCTCTAGCACAGTTGCTTTAGAAATAGAATGCGATCCAGCAACTCAGATTTCCTCCTCCTATTGCTATGCAAGGTCCACATAGCAAGCAGAAAGAATCAAGCAGGGCAGGTTGTTTCTCTTTTAATCAATTGCAATGGCATGCAGGAGAGAGAATAATCCTCCTGCACACTGTGTTTAAAGGAAATTAAAGTTCTCTGAGAGATGAAAAATGTACACATTTACCAACTGAATTTCAAGGATTATAATTATCTGTAGTTATATGCAAGTGAGACAAAAAATGAATCTCTCTTTAGTTTTAACAAGACCTAAAGGTGAAAACAATCTGCAACTGAAATTTATTAAACAAAGTGTCCATCAGTTTCTTTCTGTGATTGTTTTGTTGGTCTAATCACAAACTGGTTAGCAATGTCCTGTATTTTCTAATCAGAAGTTTACAATCTTCAGGCAAAACATTTTTATTTTTGAAGTTCTATCATTGATATTAAAACAGCAGAATGTGACTATCTGCTATCTAGCAACGGACCTGCTTGGAACTGTAAAATACACCTGAGACCAATGACAATTTGAACAGTATCAAAACCAGCGAACAACTGAAAACAAAGCAAGTTTTGAGTAACTTCAAGCTACGAAGGCTTCTTGAAAACTTTCTTTGCAAGCCGCTTTCATGCATGGTACCCAAGTTTCAAAATACTCAATTTTGAGGCTTGAATGAGATCATATCTACAATGAAACTGAACACACACATATGTCACTTTAGTAGTAAATACAATGAAAGAGCTTAAAGGTTCTGACTATATTCTTTGGGAAAAAAACATTCTACACAGCCACTCTCTAATGCTTGTATGTCAGGTCCCCACACTAATGTAACTAGACTTCTGTGCACTATCAATTTGTGTTCTAGGAAGAAATAAATATTTGGAAGGCACAGGATAGATTAATGCTTCCCCCAGCTACTTAAACTAATGGATTTTGCCTATGATGCTATGTAAATTTAGCATCTTATTCAATTAAGTCTCTGAGAGATGAAGTGACAGCTGGCAAGTCCTTGATACATCAGAAGTAATGGTGTACCAGGAAAATAGTTGACAGAACTACTATTCTTTGGAATATGAGAATCTTTAACTCATAGACATCTTGCACAGGTTTGGTTTGATGCCCTCAGCTTAGAAAAGGTGCCTCCAAAGTTGCAATGTCATTGTATTAATTTTCATATTAAGTTCAGTGTCAATCTAGGATTTTCTTAAGACATTTGAACACTCATATAAGAGTATTACCTTACTCTTGCTGTGCTATCATGTATACTAAGAGGACCATCCTAAAATTGCTTTAATAAGAAAACTTCTGCTTACATATGCAATAAAGCATATATGTAAATATGTATATGTAAAGCATATGTACCCTCACTCCATGATGAAGAATGTGCAAATTTATGCTTCAAAGAAACCCTAAATAAGTCTGAAATGTGTTCCTTAAAGTTAACCTATATTGCTGCAGATGTATGCAATATTGGAAACAACTTTGTGAAGAGACCTTGCTCTATGAAAATTAATATCTAATTTTTGGTGTTACTAAAGTAATTAAAAGGCTCTAAATCCGAGTTGCAAGCCAAGAATACAAGGTAAAGTTGTCCAAAATTTTGTGTAGGTAGGTAAGAAAAATTCAACACTGAGTTTGTATTTTTCTCTTAGATGTGACACTGTTTAGTAAAGATCTTTTCATAACGTATTTGTTACACAGTATAAAGTGACGTATTTGTATGTCTTACAGAGTGGAATTTTCATTGAAAGTTTTTCTTTCTACTGAGAAAGAAGTAAAAATGAGTGAAAATAGGCCCAGTGAGGCTGCGTAACACACCAGGAATTCAAAGGCTTTTAATTTCTATAAGGACAGTGTTACCTATTTTAATGCTTTTTTGTTTCACGGTCTACTGTGTATATGCTTCCATATGGTCAAGCCATTTGATCATTTTCTAATTATAGTAAAAATAGTATGAACTAAACAAAGCTAAAGTATTCTTGCATAAATACTGACCTGTGCTGTTTATTTCTTTTTTTTTTTTTTTTTCCCCTAGCAAAATGGATCCAGATCTGCCATTTCTTCCATAAGAATGTCATTTTGCAGACTGGCAGATTTGCTGATGACACCACAGTGCTATACAGAAAAAGTCAAAAAGGTATCCTGCCAAAACCTGTAAGAGTTTATCACTGCTTCTTTTTATTTTACAGATTTGCACGTGTTGGACTTCAGTGATTTTCATTCGGCTGACATAAGATGAACATAATTCTTATAAGGGCTGTAAAGATGGCTGCATCTTTTATATAAAGTTTCCATACCTAAACTATCAATTAACTGAAGTATCAACATTTCTTGAAGAATGCTTTGAAATGTCTTCTCTGCAAGGCATTTCTAAGTGAAGGTGACAAACAAATTACTCTTAATTGACTTTATGATTTTTTATAGTAGATTTCCAGTTTCATAGAGACTTCACAGGTCCCAGCAAGGGGTAAAACACATTCATCATTCTAAAGGGTTGCTGCTGGTTTATCTGAATTCTATTATTTCAAATTCAATGTTTTGACATGGGCTAAAACCATGAGTGATGCTTTGCAATCATTGCAGTGTTGCACGGTTGAATCAGGTAGCACTTCCTAAATGTCATAAACCTTGGTCCCAGTGCAAAAGAACTTTCTTCTCCTTTTGAGTCAAATATATCAAAGACAAGCAAGAATTTCCCAAAGCAATCTAGCTGTTTTCTTCCCAAATGGTGCACTAAGTTTTTAGCATCTGACATGTCAAGAATGTGAAACATATAAAAGCCTCACACTTTACCAGCCTATCTAAGAAAAGCAGACAGAAAACATAGCTGGAGGGTTTGGGTGGAGTAGACAGACCTTGTTTGACTCTGTCTATAATATCTAACAGATGGGGCTCCATATCACTACACATTCCTGCATTGATTTAGAAAGAACATGCTTCTTGTTGCAGCCTTGAAGGTCTTTACTGTGGGTTTTTTTGGTGTTGATCTATAGTTTCACTTGACTGTTTAGGTATATTTTTCCATAGATCTGAAGGGTTGTTTTTAATTGCCAACAGCTATTTTTCTAGCCACAAGCTCAGCATGCACTATGAGAAATAGTAATAATAACAATAATAATGCTCTGAAGATGTACTGCAACATCCACCTGTCTTTCAGAGACTGAAGAACGCTATGAAATTACAGCTCATATGTTTAGTCATCAAAGCCTCCTACCACGACTAGAGTCTTCGAAAGGTGAAAAAAAGCAGCCATTCTGTGGAGCTGACATTTTTCTTACAGCACTTAAAGAGACCTCTTTCACAATGTAAGGCTCTTGCTTCCTCAAAACATAGTTTACGATACCAAACACAGCAGAGAAGAAAGCATTACCTTTTTACTACAAGTGCTTGTCATGTCTCCAAATTTTAGTGATGCAGTTGTGCCCTTGAAGCCTCATAATATAACATGTAAAAGGCTGCTCCAGTTAATATTGATGTAGAATCTGATAATGAGCAAATAGAAATGATTTAGCTCTGATCTACATGTCTGTGGGCAGCTGGACTCTCAGATCATGGCATCAATTACATATTTTGCCTTGAAAAAAATGTCAGAATATTTTCATTCAATACTTATCCCATCTGCATGGATGCATATCTGATTATTGCATCCCGACAATATAAAAATAATAATCAGTGTTTCACTCAACTCTGTATGAAAAAATAATATAGAGTTGTATTCTCCCACAAGATAGAAAAGCTGAAGGTTTTCGAGCATGATTCTTTATCAATGGCCTCATTTACTCTCATCTGCACTCTAATGATAATAGAAACTTTCTTCCAAGGCACAGTGCTGAAAAACATCCTCCTTCATCTTAGTTACATTACTCCCAATATTCTTTTTAACATACATATCTCTTTTTCATGTTTGACACCTTATCCCAGAGAAAATTATTCAGCTATTCAGGTTGGTTCTCTGATGAACTAAAACAAAGCAACATCATTACTACTACTAAAATAAAGAAAAAAAAAAAAAACATAGTGATTTTGGTTTGAGTGGTTTATCAGGCTCTTTTTCATGCTGACGAGAGCCTCAAAAAAATCCCATACTAGTCCATTAGTGGTAAAAACATTTTCTTCCTTGATCTTCGCCAGCTACATGCAGAATAACTTTGAAGTCATTGTTAGAATGAACTGAGCTCCTCAATTTTCCCAGCAGAGCCAACCTCCCTGACTGTATTGTTTTTCTGGGGTACAGTTGGTAACACAAGGATTCTCATAGTTTTCTTTCTCAAAGGAATAAGATGTATTTCATCTACCAAAAAACTTTTTTCCCTAGAAAGGCTGATGGAAATGTCTCACTACAACCCTTGTATATTGAATTCCTACTCATGAAGTCACTGTCTTTTTTTCTTACTAAAAACTTGAATGCAGTGCAAACAGTGCAACTGCTGCTAGCAGGAGTTACAGTATACACTAAAAAGACTACCTCCTTCATTTAAGAATTGTGTACCTATATACTTTTAAAACTGCAGCTGTAAATTCATACATATGCCGAGCGGAAATCTACAGAGAAGAGTAAGAATCTCCTGAGCTACCAAATATCTCATGTTCTACAACTTCCTTTTCAGGACTTCCTTAGTGGGAAAGTCTACAGGAAAACCCCATAGGATAAGAAATGAGCTTTGAAGGTCAGTACTGTTGACAGGCTGACTGAGACTTAATAAAGTTATGCTATATCTTAAGATTCTTAAAAAAGCATTTTAAGTTTAACCTGACCCAATTAAATACATTTACTATATATATATATAATTCCATATATCTTATTTTAAAGCATCATGTTTTAATCACATACCTGTTTTGTTTACATTCTGTTTTTGATTCCAATCTTGTGGCACTGCAAGCTCAATATAAACCACCCTCACTGTTTCTAAGAAGAAAACTGTTTTCTCTGTCTCTTTATCACAATAACATCTTGAAAAAAAATATGACATCTCTACATAGCTTACCAGAAGTACTTGGTGGGGGTGGCAGGGACTTAGTTGTTATTTCCAGCTAATGCTTCCTCCTGATGCAATCCCACCATATTGATAGGAACAATGTTATTCTATCTAGAAAAACCTACTGTGCCCAATGCATTACAGCAGAGAAATTAGATGTTTTCTACTGCTGGAATCTAAAAAGATGTGATCTAGCTTGTCTAGGTATTATACACAGAAATAAAACACTTAGTAGGGTACAATAGTCTATTACAGAGATAAAATAGTGCAATCATGATAAAGTTATAAAAAAGGAAAAGAAATATTATTTCACTGTGAGTGTGTTTTGTGGATAACAAGCAATAAAGCAACATTTTGTGGGTTTACAATTTTACATCTAATAGACTGTACAGTGCAGACTGTAGTTTTGTATTTTTTAGGCCAATGTCCTCTCTATATGTCTTTTTTTCTTTCTACTGTGCAGCTCCTTCCTTGAGACTCTCTTTCCCTTCTTTTTTTTTTTCATTTCTTTTAAACTAATTTTAGTTTCTAGTATTGGGGTACTCTTTGCTTTGGAAATCTTTGTGATTAGCTCAAATAGCAGTTTTTTAGAAGGGTGCTGCAGTAATTTTAAAGATGGCTGCACTGTATAATCACACCTCTAACTCACACCTCAAACAATCTACACTTATTAAAGTTCTATGATTTGGAGAGGCAACCTTGGACAAGCTGCATTTTTTGAAAAGCTGTAAAAAAGGAGGAACAGAGAGAGCTGGGTAAAGTAAGAAAGTTCTGGGAGGTCAGGAACTGTAAGGACAGGGAAGAAGACATAGCTCAAGGCTAAACTCTACCTATATCACTTGCATTGCTGATGAATCATAGGTATTTATTTATTTTCTCTTATTGGTTGTTCTTAGGGACATGGACCTTGCCTATGAAAGTGTACCTGACGGGTTTTTGCTGACTGCAATGATCTAGACTGACTGCATGGCTTTGTAATCTGAATTCTCACTACACCATGTTTATTCGCCCTTATCCTGCATTTAATGTACTATGCCAACTTTCTCTACTCATACCACAATTACAATTTAACCCCGTATTTTATCTACTATCAGATGTGTTTGTAACAGATCTTTTTCATTTATATAAGGCAATAATAAGACTGTTAATACCTTTTTACCCTTCCAGGCCAGACTGTGCCCAAGGACATTTTAGAGTCAGACTGTACTTTTTTAACTAATGACACACCACACTACTGACGGGTGAATGTTGAATCCTTTCTAAACATCAAAAGTTTTCTAAGTTTCATAGAATCAGAGAATTGTTTTTGTGGGAAAAAAACTTTAAGATCATCAAGTTCATTCACTAACCTAAAACTGCCAAGCTCATCATTAAACCATGTCCCTCAGCAACTCATCTATGCATCTTTCAAATATCTCCAGTAATGGTGACTCCACCATCTCCTTGGGAAGTCCGTACCACTGTCAAACAACTTTCTCAGTGAAAAAGTTATTTCCAATCTCCACTCTAAACCTTCTCTGGTGCAACTTGAGCCCATTTCCCCATGTTCTATCATTCGTTACTGGAGAGAACAGACATGCCCACCTCACTACAACATCCTTTCAGATAGTTGTAGAGAGCGATCATGTCTCCCCTCTGCTTCCTCTTAACTAGACTAAACAACCCCAGCTCCTTCAGCTGCTTCTCATAAGACTTGTTCTCCAGACAATTCACCAGCTTCATTGCACATCTCTGAACATGCTCCAGAACCTCCATGTCCTTCCTTTAGTAAGATGCCCAAAACTGAACACTGTTCGCAGTGTGGCCTCACCAGTGCCAACTTCAGGAGGACAATCACTTTCCTGGTCCTGCTGGCCACACTATTTTGGATACAGGCCAGGATGCCATTGATCTTCTTGATCATGTGGGCACACTGCTGGCTCATACTCAGCCTGCTGTTGATTATTACCCCCAGGTCCTTTTCTGCAGGACAGCTTTCCAGACACTCTGTCTCAAGCTTGTAGCATTGCATGAGGTTGTTGTGGCCCAAGTGCAGGACCCAGTGCTTGGCCTTGTTAAATCTCATATAATTGGCCTCAGCCCATTGCTCCAGCCTGTCCAGGTTCCTCTGAAGAGCCTTCCTACCCTCAAGCAGATCTACACACCTGCCCAGCTTGGTACCATCTGTGAACTTAATGAGGGTACACTTGATCCCCTCATCCAGATCATTGACAAAGATGTTAAACAAAACAGGCCCCAGCACCAAGCCCTTGGAACACCACTGGTGACCAGCTGCCAACTGGATTTTGCTCCATTTACCACCAGTCTCTGGCTTCAACCATTCTGATAGTTTTCCACCCAGCTCAGAGTGAGTCCATCCTACCCACGTGTAGCCAGTTTCTCCAGGAGGATGTTGTGGGAGACTGTTTCAAAGGCCTTACTAAAGTCCAGGAAGACCATGACCACAGTCTTTGCCTCATACACTAAGCAGGTTATTGTGTCGTAGAAGATCAGGTTAGTCAAGCAGGACCTACCCTTCATAAAGTCATGCTGACTGGGCCTAAACCCTTGGTTTGCCCTGTATATGACTCAAGATGACTGTCAGGATGATCTACTCCATAACCTTTCCTGGCACCGAGGTCAGGCTGACAGGCCTGTCGTTCCCAGGGTCCTCCTCCTGGCCCTTATTTTTTTTATTACACAGATCCACAGCTGCTTTGCAGAACATTTTTCAGATAAGATAGCCCTTTCCTGATTCATGGCATAGCTAGCTGTAGCATTTAAAATAGGTAACATTAAAGCATTTGAAAATAATTTTGCTAATATATGTGTATTTAAAAGAGAGTAATATGTAAAGTTCAACAGAAAAAAGCTGTTCTCAGACTCAGTAGTCCTAAAAAACATTTTAAGCTCTGCTTTAAGACAGTTTAAATGAGGCATAGACTATCTATAGGCAAAATTCTTGAATGTGGGTACCTAAAATAGAACACCTGTTTATATGTCTATATTTCAAGGCTATGTGAATTAATATTTACCAAAAGAAGGTCCTCCTGCAATTAAATCACTGTCTGTGACACTAAATATCTGCTTTTTGTTACCATTTCTTTCTGAGAATTTTTTTTTCAATGCCACACTTCCCAATGGTACCTCTTTGCCATATAGTTTGGGGACAAGGCATCTAATGTGAAAAATGTATCCATATGCCAAGGTGACATATATCACGAAGAAGCTATTGACAAATACCTACTTATTATAATAGTGAATAATAGTCTATTATTTTTTGTGACACCAATTGGTTTTTAGTGACTATTTTAGTCACTCAAGTGAAAATATGTCCCTTAGCTAGTTGTCAGGTTTATATATTGAGTGTATCAGTAGCCCAACCCAAAACCTTCACATCAGGGTCTTTGTCTTGAAAACCAGACCACATTTACTTTTTAATAATATATCTCTTCTAATCAACAAATCCAACATTTAAAAGTTTATAGAAGCACAGAAGGGAAAGACTGGTAGGAACTCCTGATTTTAAAATAATAAATTATTTGATTAATTACAGTAATAATCTAAACCTAACAACGACTTAGATAATGTAGCTTAGTATTCATACAGTCTGAAGGGATATGATGGGTATGCAATTTTATTCTTTTTCTGGTGTAGCTGTCAAAATGGACAAAAAACTGTATAGCTATATTCATTCTATCCCCAGGCAGCTCTAACTGCAGTATGAAAAAGAAATGGTAATAAGTATCAAACAAATGCTGCCATAAAAGCCTATCTATTTATACTAAAATCCTTTTTGTGATCCGGGAAGCAAGTAATGAAAATCCCAGCAAATGCAGTTTACAAACCTGTGTGAGGCTTGAAAATATTTGTCACGTAAGCTCAGACACATCTATCATTAGAGGTCAGCAGTGAAAAAGAAAACAGATTCCCAGAAGCCCCAAAGAAAAATGTTCTTGAAACAGCAAGGTCATGCAGCAGTGTGTACTCAAGAAACACGAAGGTCTATTATATCAAACAGTGACAATGTGTGTGCTATTGAAAGAGAATGGTGGTTAGCCTCAGCATTGGAACGCTGAACTTTTTTCCATCTAGATATATCTTGACAGCTTTCTCCTTTGGTCATGCATGCTAAGGCTAAATCTAATTCCTTTCTTAGTTTGGCTGGTTCAGCTTTATCCTCACAGAAGGCAGCACAATTTCAGTGGCAAAACAATTTGCCCAGCAAAGCAAAATAACATGTGTTATGAAATGCAAAGAAAAAAAAAAAATTAAAAAATAACCAGCATTTGCTGCTTATGGAGATGCTAGCACAAGGCCTATAAAACACTGAAGTCCTGCTTAAATCTTCATGCTAGACCCCCTACTTAGAGATGAATTACATCAAGCGCATTAGTAAAAAAAAAGCACAAGAAAGCAATTGCATAATTCAGAAGGAAAACCTCAGAAATTCTGAAATGTATTTCTTTATTGTTCATATTTGTGTAGTGTGACTAAACTTAATGGTGGGTTTATCTTTGTGTACTTAATCAAAAGTCTGACTCAACCTCCTTCACTGAAGACTGCTGAGTTGCTGTATAGGCTCCACATGGCCTTTGTTTGCTGCATCAGCCTGCTGTTCGTGTGTTTAGACCTACATGTTCATGTGTGAGTTCATCACCTTTTCACTAAGCGACTAAGGATGCTGGTTTACAGTTCATCTCTGTAACAATGGAACAGAGACTCTGTAACTCAGTTACTTAAATATATGAAATGTAAAAAAAGTCTGCAGATATTTACTAAGGAGAAATACTTTCAGTGCAATAGTATTCGCTTTTGTGTCCCCTGCCTTTAAAACTGATTGATTCACCTTCAATGAAATAGTCAGGACTTCCCCTCCCTCAGTAGAGTCCTGAAATAAATTGTCTCAATTTCCACTGATGAAAATAGTCAGACATAGAACTGTCTTTGTGCTTTTATAACCTTTCACTTTTCTGTGGCATAGAATTCTGATCCAATTTGACAGGTTAATACACATCACTTACAGGCAATGCCACCCATCCTAAGCTCACCATCTTTCACTGAAGCCAATCTATTGCTCTGAATTAATCCTTTTCAGGGACAGAACCTCTGAAGCCAAAAAACCCATTAATTCTGTGCCTATGCTTCCTGAGTCCCTACACAATTAAAACAGCAAAAAAACCAAAACAAAACTAAAACCAAACCAAAATAACATGAAATAACAAGAATATTCTCAGGTTCACATGAAAAAATAAATAAATCTCAGCTTCAGTTAGAACTCAGAAACTGACTGCAGATTATCCAATTCATCACCATTGCCGTGAGATGTGAATGTATTGTGGGTTTTTTTATTCTTTTTTTTTGGATGTGTAAATTCCGAAATTAATGTCTCCCAAACTTTTTTTGATGAGATTTCAACCATGATTAGCCTCTTAATGATCATTTACTATTTCATACTGTAATTAAATATTCCTTTTCACCTTTCTTCTCTATTACGTATTTTTACTGATACTTGATCTACGATTACTTATTACTACCACTTTTGCACATCATACTAGCTTATTTTGGTGATACCTACAGTAAATGGGGTCAGTTTGAGTCTCTTAGATAACCATCAATAACATAAAACAAAGCAAGTATGTTATAGGCATATGTGAAACTAGATCTAAATATATTGACATAGGTATTAAGTGCTTGGCATCTGTATTAGCATGGCAGTACACAAAGAATGACACAGTTATATTACTATAAGTACTAAAGAAGATTAATGCATTTTATCTCCTTATGTCATCATACAGAAAATCACATCTTAATCCTGCTTTCCATGTGGAGCAAGAATATACTGTAAATTATTAATGCTTCTATTTCTTACACATTTGCTGGATTACTATCAGTAGTAATACTATAATGCTTATTTAAGATTTTTTCCCATAGAAAGGCTGTTCATTCAACCTTCTGCTGAAAAAAAAAAAAAAGTAGCTTTTTCCTCACTTTCACCATCATACAATTCCTTTATCTTCTCCAGCCAAGCCAAGGTGTTTCTCAGCTGTCATCTTACAAGTCTTCATTAAATCCTCACTCTAGTCTTTCTCCTGATTGCTGCTATACTAATTCTGCTCCCTCTGTTTGTATTCTGCTTGGCCTGTTGTGGCTTTAGATTTTGCTGACTCTTCTCTAAACTGTTGTCCTTCCTTATTTCCACAACTCTATCCTCTCCATGCTCTCTGGAAAACTTCATTACTCTTTTATTCTTTTTGTGTGTGTACATAACAGTTCTAAGGACTTTGTCCTTAACTCTGTTATCTTTTCTTTGTATATTATATTTTTTGAGTAATTTAATCTGTAGACAGACATTTAACCCGACAGTTCATAGACCTCCTTTTCTACTCCATACTTGCCTCTGACATCCACATTAAACTTCTTATGTATGTCCAATATCTCCACATGGATTCCTACCCATATCATAAATTTAAATATATTTAAGTTATAACTCTTTATTTACCTCCCTAATGTATCTTTTGGTTACCAAGAGATTTGGGCAATAGAACTATCTTTAGATGTATCACCCTTCATTTTTACCTCTTTCCTTTCTTCATGATGCTTTGAAGTGCTTTTCCTATTCATACACATATCTGGAAATGTTTGATGAGAGCTGTGCTGCCTTGTGTTCTGACTAACAAAATATTCCCTTGTTTAGCGTCCGTTCAGATTTCTGCTGCAAAGATCGTCTACCTAGCCAGCACTTTTACTTATGTCACTCTCCCTCTGCATCCTCCTTCATCTCTATTCTTTAGCAAAAGCTGTCATCTCTTTCAAGACCTTTCACAGACTATTGTTTCTTTACATACCATTTGTCATTCACTAACAGAAAATATTGAGTCCTATTCTTATTATCCCACTGTGATAATGTCAGCTTCAGTCATTTAATTGTATTATTGCTTTCTACCTTAGCGTCCTTCCAGCTCGGAAAAGCTGCCCATAAATAGTCATACAGAATTCTTCATCCAGTTTCACAGCCTTGACAGTGAAACATCTGTTTGCTTTAATATCTACCTTAAAAAAAATAGTGGGGAACAATTAGAACACTCATGTGCTGAGACTCTTGCTTATTGTCTTGTTATATTATTTCCCATAGATCCTCACTTTTCTATCTTCATCTGTTGTCTCATTCCTTATTGTTTAATTCTCATTAGCATCTTTTTTGATACCTCTCATACAGAGATTTGTTTCTTGGCTAGTCCATATGAATTGTATGGCAAAAATAGCTGTGTAAATTGGTGGAAACATCATACTTAAGGTCAAAGGAAGAACAGAAATACATTTATGAAGCTGATAGTTTCCAGCTCAATATTCCATTTATGTTTTTACTATTGCTTAATGTTTAAAGCTCCTTTCAAAACAGTTTAAATTTGCAACCACTGCTGAAAGACAGATTCATTATAAAAAATGTACAGATTTTTTTTTTACATTAAGATATAGACTGCATTCAGCAGATTAATGTTCAGTTTTTTAGAGGGACATACTCAGGTGACGAGGTGAAAACAAACCAAAACAATTTGCTCTTCCCTTCCCCATTTCTTCTTGCAAAATCCTATTGAAGATACAAAGTAAGTAGCAATTTCTCAAAAAGTAATTATTCCAATACTACTGCCTTGGTAATTGCCTATCACTATCCTTAGTAAACCTATAGGAGACAATGTTTAAAATCTATAACTCTATACTTAGAAGAATCAAAAGCTTTCAAAAGACATGCACTTGTTCTTTGCCCTGAATGACAGTGACAAGATGCCCAGGATACTTTCTAACCAAACAATAGAATAAAAAGCACACAGGTCTATAATTAGGTGTAAATCCTTTGGCTGAATGAAGGGCTATTATTGAGCCTGAAAATGGAGTTTGGAAATCCAGAGCTCTACATGTGCAGTGCTACACATTATAACCAACAACGCAGGGAGTCTATTATACAGAGGCAACCACACGCCCACACAATAAAAGTGGTGAGTTCATGTTGTCTTTCCTTTGTAAAGCTTTTTGGAAAAAATGATAATAATAAAAACATATAGAGCAATTTTGAGTCAGGATTTCAAAGACTGTAAAATCATTATCTGACACAGGGAGAACTATCATATGGAAAATGACTACCTTCAGTATTACCTCGAATGCTAAGAATGCTTTATAGAAAAATGTGGTTTTTCATCTTATTTACTAAGTTTTCTTTTGTTTTCTTATTTTTTTGCCCCCTATGTGCAGTATCATTCACCTAGAGCAGCACTTAGCTCTAAAGAGCAGCACTTAGCTCTACAGTGTACCAGGTACTCAGATATGCAGGTGATAAACAGTATTAGCCATTCACAAAAGTCCTGGAAGCCTACCCGACTGTTGGAAACTTCTGATAATATCCTTGGAATTTAGAAATATCCTTTCATTTTCATCATTTTTATGACAAATGAAGATGGACATTTTAATTAGTAGAACAAAAAGATATAAACCACTATTTTTTATCAATAAAACACTAGTTAGTGAGACATTATCTAAGTGTACTTTCCATAGTCTTTGAGATCCTGGCATATTACCAGGGCAATATGGCTCTTACCACAAAACTGTAGCCTGCATATCTACTACCCACAGTATCTTCTTAAAAATGAATAAGTTGCCACATCCCTTCACAATGTTTAAATTAGAAGAAATTATTTGTTTTCTTCTGCTGCATTTAACTTAAATCATATTGACTAGATCTACTGACAGGAAACATAAGGAATGAGACTGTTATGGCTCCACAATTTGAGGACTTTTCCCCTTTTAACTGAAGTTACAATTTCTCTCTAGAAAGTCGCAGTGTCATTTCAGTAGTGGCCCACATGTTTTTAAGTTTTCCTAAATTATCTCTGCAATCCACTTTTGAACAAGAATGAACAAGTATCAGAAAATGGAAAGACCTGTTTCTGTTCTGAAATTTTAGTGTCAGAGAAAGGTTTACATGAATCTATACCTTCTATGTTTCCACCACATAACCTTTGGAAAATTATTTAGTCCAGCTTTCCGTTTTACTTCTAAGGCAGAAGCTACAGGACAGGTAGAATAAGAATGTCAGCCTCTCTCCATGAAAAGATTCAAATTACATTTTAAATGGTAAGTTCACAAATAAAAAAAATGAGGATCGTAGACCACTTATTTTAGAAGATCTTTTAGTTATGATAGTAAGATATTAGCAAAATAAACCCCCAAACAAACCAGGAAAGTAATATCCATACTACAGCTGACAAATAATAAACACTTGTTATTCTTGGATTCACAAACTATTATTAGTTTTAAGTAAACTGATATTTTACATTTTTCTTAAAGTGGTGGCGTGCCACTTTTAAATGAGTGAAAGGAAGTTGGTAGGAGCAAGGGAATGTTTGGGACACTGCAGCAGGAGATACTGTCCTTACTGCAACACTTTTCCCCATCTCTTTCAGATACTTGGATGGTTTAGCCTTCAGTTAATATTGAGTTCTCAAAACTGCAGGTCTTTCAACTTTTTACTACAGAAATCCAGGCCCTTTCTGGTGTTTTTAGAAAATTATTAAATACTGTAAGCATTTTAATACGGAGACCTGCATGTTGCTCAGCAGGTCTGAATTCTCAGTGTTTTCTGGCATTTCTGGAGCCAAGTTTTCAGCCAGTGTAAAGTGGTACAGACAATTTGTTTCAGTGAAGCAAAGCCAATTTACATCAACTGGGAATTGAAACTACAGCTGGTAAAGCATTCTTGGATCTTAGATCCATAACTAATAAACATTAATATTAATTCAGCAAATAGTTGCTGTAGATAATTAATAACTGAAACATTTACTTATTTTTCATCTGACAAATAGAGAAGAATCTATTTCATTTCTATATCAAATATGTAATGTTTCAAACAAAAGATTTTTCTTCTTGAATAAATGCCTTCATTTAATTTTGCTAGGGCTCTTTGAAAAACTGTTTTAAAATGCTCTGCTAAACGTGATCTAGGAGGGGAAATTAGAACACTAAGTGGTGGATAATTTTGAATATAATTTCTCTTCTTTTTGCTTATGTGTATCCCTCTATGATTATATGGTTGTTGACATGATGACAAGACATGATGAGGTCAGAGTGAGCGCAGCTTTATGCAATTAAATACAAAGACTGCATGCTATCACTTTTTCATTCAGCTCACAGGAAAATCCTAGTTGCATAGCGAATAATGATACAAGGCAGAGCACTGAATCGGAGCAGGTTCACAGGCACTAGCAGAATGAGAAGACTGGTTTTAACTTATGAGCAAGATGCAAATGTACACATTTTTTAATTCATACCACTAAAAGTAAAAAAAAAAAGGACAGTCTCTGCAAGTTGGCAATGTGTAAGGTACTGTGAAAAGTGCACTCTTGCTGAATGGATCAAATCATCAAAAGACTAAACATCTTTCATAATTAATTATAGATATGAACCAAACATTTCTGCTTTATGACAGATGCTGCAGCCTCATATTCACAGGACACAGGACTATGAGCTGTTTTAGTTATTTACTTATTTTGCAGTTCCAGTGGTAGAGTAGAAATTCTTATTTGATTTTGCATGCACTGGATAATGTGGTATATGCTTTCCTATTACTGAATGGTTAATGATTTTCTAAATTAGTTTGAAGGCCTAAGGTGAGGAATGGATGGTTATTTCCTTTGACCAGTCATTAAAGTGCCTTCTGCTGGAAAAATAACCCTCTGAGACAAAATGATACTTGGGTTTTACATTAGCAGGCTATCCAACCTCTATCCCAAAGTTTTTATGCAATAAATAGTTTAGAGTAATTCTGTAAAAATTGGAGATGGAGGTAGGGAATCCTTCTTTAACCTCGTACACAAGCAGGAGAAATCCAAAACTGTATGATGTATGGACATTTCCACGAAAAAATGGGGACTGTCTGATTTTCTGTGGAGATATATCACATCCACAAAAAAAAAAAGAAAAAGAAAAAAAAGCCATTATAATTCAACAGGAAAAACTCAAAAAACATAATGCTTTTTAATTTTTCCTCTGCATTCAGAGAAGCCTTTTTCAGTAGTGCAAGGTAACAGATTTGTAAAGTCCAGCAATTGGAGCATGAGACACAACGTCTACACTATTAATATTTCAATGGTTTTATTTAGACCAGTCTTATCTGCGAATTGAGTGTCATTAACAGAAGGAATGCTTCATATAAGCTCCTGGATCTCATAGTCCAATTTAATTTTAATTTCTACTGGAAAAAAAGGCCAGTTGATGTAGCCTCAGATGATGCTACAATGTGAATCAAAGTGTTGTGAATGGGAACAATCAAGAAATTTGCTTCAAATGTGCTCTTCTGAGATAAAAATTTTAAGACCAGAGCATATTTTGATATTCTGAGGTCTTATGAAATTTAAACAATATTATTAACACCCTGAAGTTTGAAATGTCTCAATGGAAGTAAGAATTTTCTCCCTCCTGCTCCTTCCCACCAATATTTATCTTGTTGCTTTGTGGAGAGATTTGAATTAACCAAAGATTTAACTAATGAAAGAAAGAAACAATGTTTTTATATCGGTGTGATATTCTAAATAGCATTTTTTTAAATCTTTCTGATATGAAAATAATAGATGAGAACACAGAAAATTGTGAAAATGTTTTCATGAAGCACCCTGAAA
>WBNH01010229.1:5132-94040 GCA_013401255.1 Urocolius indicus
CGGCCCGGGCCCGCTCGGTCCCGGGGGCGGCCCGTGGCTCCCTGCGGATGCGGCGCGCCCGCGCCCGCCGGGCTGTGGGCCGGGGCTTCCCCCGCCGCGCCGCGCTCCGGCCTGGGAAAGGTGGCGGTCACGGGCTGCGTTGGGACGAGCCCCACGGCGCCGTGCCACAGCTGTCACGCTTCTTGTTACCTGGCGGCTCGGGCCGGCGGAGCTTTTGTGTGGCAGCTCGGCAGCCGTTTTCCCCCGAACACTCGAAGTATATTTTACGGACGGGGCTGGGTACGGTTCCTTTGGTGGATGTGTTGGCCTGGGTCACCGTTTCTCCACCGAGGAGTGTGAGGAAACATTAACGGGCAGGGCAGCGTGCAGGCACTGAGGGTGTCGGGCCTCTCGCTGCGTGGTATCTCTCTCGCATGCTTCCTGTGTTTTGGGGCACGTTACTTAACTTCCCAATCCCACGGAGAGTGAGTGGCACTACCTGTTTTGCTAGCGTTGAAGAGTAAGTTGCTCACGCTTCTGAAACATTTTCAGAAGGTGGAATAAAAATGTGCTTTAACAGCACAAGATATTTTGTAGATTTCAATGCTGTAGGCATCGAAGGCAAAGTGAATTGCCAAATATCATGCTTAAGGTCTATCCAGGAGGTAAATACAGATGCCAGAAGCTCAAGCTTTCTTGTTCTGAGTATTGATTGCTGAAGATTATTTCAGCTCAGCTTTCATGAGCGTGGCTATGTAATCAGTACAGGACCTTTGATACAGAGCTCTTTGAGGTGGTGTCCTGAGCCTACCAGGTCCTTGAGCTTCCAGCAGGCAGAACGAGCTCGCTTTGTTCATCAGCTCACAGAGGGGTCCAGTTTGACTGGACAGCTCACCATAGAAAATGACTGTCTGTCTCTTTATCCACTGTATTTGTTAATAACATAGTGAATTATAGAGGAATTAATGAGTTGAGAAGTTTGCCAACTACCAGAGCTCATGGTGGGTACAGGGACAGAAAAGAAAAATAGAGAAGGAGGCTGCTTCCATCAAGAGGGGGGAGATTGATTCCCTCATCTCAGGGAGCTACCAACTTACTTTCTGAAAGGAGGCAAAGCATTGTACATATATTTTACACCTAACCAGTGGAGTGATTAAATGCTTTGAGTAATGCAAGTCCCATGTTAACTTTCCTGAGGAAGGAGAAACTCTCAACTGGGTGAGAAACTTAAATACGTAAAAAGCAGGGTTGAACGTGCCTTATTTCAGCAGCAAAATGAGGCTGAGAAGCTGCTTACTGAATTTTATTGCCCAAATTGTGCTGGTGCAGCTGCACATGGAACTGAATCTCACAGTTATTTCTGCCATTAAAAAAAAACCCTAAAATCTCTGTGGAATGATTTCAATAACTAGTTTATATTGTGTCCCTGGAAACAGTAATATCAATACAGCTGAGTTGGGTAAACAAACTGCAATGCAAGAGAAAGATGAAGGGAAAGCAGTGGCAGGAAACAGGAATTTTTTTTTTTTTAAATCAAGTTTCATTCCAAGGTGGGTGTTTGTGAAACTGCTGTAAGTCACTTGAACTTCAAAAACGTTTTAGCCTGTGTCAGTCGTTAGATTTGCCTCCCAATTGCAAAATTATGTGTGTAGCCTCTTCTGCCCCTGCCCTGAACATCTTGCATGTGAGGGAGAGAAGAATCTGGTATCTGGAACACTTGCCAACCAAAGGGGTTGGTACATTGCAAGCACGAGTGGGCATATTCAAGGTTAAGAAGCGTGTGGAATATTCTGGTATTGTTTAAAAGCAAACTGGTCATGCTTTGGAAATAGTGAAGCACGCAGGTCTAAGGCAGAGTTGGTGGTACAATTTTCGTTTTCTGATGTGGTTTTGTTCTTTAGTTAGCTCGTTTTCCTCAAGTCATAAGTAATTACATTTTGTTTACAGTGTAAGCACGCCTATTACTTTGCCTAAACCTGGGCTTTTAATAAAAAGTTTAAGACCAAAAAAAAACCTGCTGATACAGTTAAAACGGAAACTATCCTTAATACTGAAACAAACCAACCTGAAGCGTAATGCAAATTCAACGTGACCTAAGTCACAAAAATACTGAAGTTCTTCTAATTGACTCATGGCTCCAATGCAAGTTCTACTGTTTTGTTTCATTCCTTCGAGACAAGGTAGATGTAAGATTTAAAAGTAACCTTGCTGTGGAAGGAGCATAACCTCACTTATTTTGAGGAAGGACCTGGAGAGGGTTTAACTCTCTATAATCTTTTGGGAACTTGTGATTTCCAGCAGGAAAACCTTCAGTTCTATAAAGTCTTTTGTTTTAAAAGGATGGACAGCGACAATCTCTGACAGATCTTGAAGTACTCTTACGATCTGTAAGTTGGAGCCTTCTGATAGTGGTGTTCCGTATCAAGATCATCAGGTGCTTTTGTGTTGGTTAAAACTACCTCAAGCTCTCTCACGAATTCAAGGGTGAACTCACAGACTGCTTTTAATCAAACGGTGAATTTAGTTCTTCAGAAGTTGCCTCAGTAGCCTAACTGCTGATACCGAAAATATTCTAATAATAAAGTCATTGCATAAGAGTGTAATAATTACTAAAGTGGTTTTTTTTTCCCTGTGTTACAATGCAAGAGCAGTAACAGTAGCTGCACTTGCACTCATATAGTACCTTTAGGAAGTAGGTACTTCTTGGAGGCATAAAGATTTGAGAAGGGTAGGCGCAAGTGAATTTAGCAGCAATTTTCCTCCTCCACTCACCGTTGAGTTGCTGGTGTTGGGAGGCCTAGGATGAGTGCTGACGTCCAGAGGAACGTAGGTTGGCTTCTTCCCCAGGATGAATTCTTGGGATGAGAGATTGTTTGGATGGAAGGTTTTCAGAGTATTACTGGGTTGTTGATATAGTAAGGAGTGTGAGACAGCTGGGAGGAAAGACTCTGTTCTTGTTGCTAGAGATTATTTACACCAATATTAAATAATTCAAATGGGATTTTCTGTACTTGGAGCTTTGTGCCCTGGACTGCTCTTTGGAAGACAAAAATTACTTTGAAGGTTGAGAAGCGAGGGCCTGTGTTATCGGACAGCCAATCACTTTCTAGGAGGCAAGGCTGGAATTTGTCCTGCATGAATATTTGTTACATATTTAGAAACCTTAATCTTATAAAACAGATTTAAGAAGAAGAAAAAAATGCATAAAATGAAAAGATGCCTCTAACCTTATAATACGAAGTAAGTGGTGGGTTGTCATAAAGTAGCGTAGCTACACCAAATAAAAACTGGGGTTGCTTTTGTTGTGCTAAAATTTAGGGAACTTCCTGTGCTGGAAATTCGAATAACTGTCAAGTTTCTGTTTCTCTGAAGAGTTTGCCATTAAACGTGCTACTTATTTGGAAAGTTGAAACAATATAAGCATTGTTTTCTTCATTGCCTTTGTAGTTTTGGGAATATGTTTTATGCTGAATTTCAATGATGTTTCATTGCATTTGTGTTCTATAGTCTATGAATGATATCCTATTTAATTGGGAGAAGTTGAACTTTAGCTACAAGATGCTTCATATCCAGCTAATATTCTGCAGGAGTACATCTCAAAAGATAAGTTAAATAGTCATTTTGTTTTGCGCAGCAGAGGAAAGGCCCTAGCTGTCTGACTGGTTGCATCTTCAAGAAATACGTGGTCTAGCAGGGGAGCTTCTAGAGTAGAATAATAAGGTTCTGAAGTCTAGAAGATCAGAGCTTTGAGAATAGATTGAAAATAATGAGATTAAAAAAGAAATTGAAATTGTCAAATCTGATGCAAAGAATGCAAATAACTTGCTCTCGAGGCTTGTGACAGTTACTACCAATAGCAAAGAGTTTAAATGGTAAATGGAGATAGCTCCATGTTACTGTTAGGCCTTTTTCTTCATGGCTGAGGATAATAAAGTGTGAAAATAAACTCCTTATTTATAAAATGTCCATTAGTAGAGTCCGTCACCTTCATGGGCAAGCATATGTGAGAATTGATGAGAGAAAGTTGATCCGGGTGAGCAAAGACAAATCACTTTGATAACCTCTTGTCCTTTTTCCATAGGCTTTTCATGATTTATTTGTGGCAAGGTATACTGAACATCAGAACACAACCTTGAAACACTTGCATTTCGTGGAGACAGTAAAGAGATTTCCGTTCATGATGTTTTTCACAAAAGGCGATAGGATTAACAGCCCAGTCCTGTGATGGTTTGCTTAATTACATAAAACTTCATAAATAGAGTAGTAGCTTCTGAAAAGTTTTGCTGTCTGAAGAGGCTTGTTCCTTGTCTCTGGGTATCTGGAAACTGGTTGTGTACGAAGTGTTTGGTACTGATTTTATTGTTAATATGTGTTGTTACATAAGCGACTAATGCTATTCTCATTTGTATTTTGTTATAGTTGTTAAACTCAAAGACTTCTTATTTTTAAAGCTGTTCTAATAATATCCTTCTTGACACTTGTTTAGCTAGGAAAGGCAATTCTTTTGTTGCATGCAGTTAAAAATACTGTAGACCAAATAAAAGACACGTTTTGATGGTAGCTGTTTGCTAAACTAAAAAACCCACCTTGATTTCCTTAAAGCAGCAACATTCTATTTTGTTATTTTGTAACAAATCTTTAGTTCAGTTGTATTAATTGGTATAACTAGAGAAAATCTGACTGCATGAAATATTTGGGAGGGTATTTCAATTAGAAGGAAATGTGATTTTATTTATGCTTCCAAGGGAAACAAAAGATTTCAAATGATCACGAAATTACTAATTCTGTTCCAATCCAGCTTTACATAGAAGCTGCTTCAGGTTTAACAGTTTCTTTGGTGACACTTTTTTCTAGGTGTCTTATTTTCAGTTTGAAACACTCATTTTTGAAGGGTGGTGTGATTTACAATATAATAGAAATGATCTGTCATAACCATAGTCCCTAACAAATGAGGCTGCTCCCTGTCACCACAGTCTCACTGAAGTCAGTCAACTGGAGCTTTGCAACCCAGAGCAGGAGAATTTCTTGTTCCCTATGACTGTGTCGAGCTGCTCAGACCAATCTGCTCCCTTGTGCCAAATAAGCATCCTGTAGGTCCATCCTTAAGTTGGTTCAACTCGGTAACACTGAAGAATATTGGCATTGCTTTTGCTGGGTTTATTTTCTGCAAGCTTAGTGAACTTAATCGCCTCAAGGTGGTACCCAGCCTGCTCTGAAACTCTGTGAGGTAGGAGACAAAAGGAATGTTGTTAGGGGGAGTAGCGGTAGAGTGGTGCTTTTGGTTCTTCCCCTCTCCGGCCCCCCTCCCCCCTTAATTTTCTTTTCTCTTTAAGGTCATCTTTGTCCCATGAAACTCCACCGGCTTTAATTTTTTATATTTGAATGAGAAGTCTTGTTCAGCTTAGGCTCCTTAGCTGGACTTGCCAGCTTTAGGTCCTGACACATTAGATCTTTATGGTCTTGAGCTTCCCATGCTAGGCTGTAACAATCTTACTCGGTGTCTCTGGATCACTACTGAGCTTAACTTTCAGAGAAATACAGTTACATGCTATAGTTTTAAACAGTGTGCCGGGGACGTCAAGATCCTCCATGAGCTTCTTGTACAGTACATATATTTTTCCAACAGCTTTGACCACACGAGAATTCAAGTTTATTGAGGTGTGAGATGTTTTTCGTAATTTTCAACTGTTCACACATCTGTGTGCGTGAACACAGCTACTTTCTCATAGCTCATGCAGTATACAGAAGTCAGTATGCAATATAGGTGTTTGCTTGCTTCAGCTTTTTTATTCCAGTTGCTCTTGAATTTTTTACATTATACAATGGAATCCTCCCAATTTTTCCTCCTGTGCACAGCTTCTTTCCAAAACGATGAAATATGTATTTATGCAACTAATTTCCTCTTCTGTGGCCAGTGCTAAACAGGGCTGCTTGTTGCAGAATTGCATGCCTTTTCTTCCCTTTTTTTTTTTTCCTGTTTAAACCCTTTGCTGCAAGTATTTAGCTTCTTATTTCACCTTTTTAGCACTTGTGTGTTTTGGAGGAGCAGCAACAGTGCCTTTCTTTCTTCTGTTTCTGATGACATTTTATGAATGTGGACCCTAGCAAAAATGAGTGAAACAGACAAAGGTTTAGCTTTCAACCGTTCCCATTGTCTGAAGGTGCTGTCAGTTCAGGAAGGAATTTTTAGGCAGCAGTGCTGCCAGCTGTCATCCCACCAGGGCACTCCCTGACCCACATGAACATTGAAGATCATAAAACAGAAGCTGTGCTCCTTTTTAAATAGAGCTGCTCATGCAGTGCAGGTACAGTGTTCAGTATGAAATGAAATGTCCACACTATTGGTACTGATTTCAGGAGATCATAGGAGTGTGTTTCGGCTTTTATTTTTCTAAGGTTCTGATGAAGTGAAATATTTTTGTGAGTTCTCCCACTATGCCTACACAGAATTTATTAAGAAGAGACAATTCAATTTGTACATGAAGCGTAGCAGCCTTCTTTAAAATCTTTCTTCTAGGATGCGAGCAAGTGAGGTTATTGATGAACAAAATGTAGTGTTTTAAAATGTATTGCATAACTATGTGGCTAGGAATTTTGTTTTACTGCTAAAAGGAGGATACCAGCTCTAGTATCTTCATATGTTTACATAGTGAGACCCCTTTCAACAGCATAGTCATTTGTAAAGCTGTTGTTAATTGCCCTCTTTAGTAAGTGCTTTTCAAATGCAGTTATGTTGTATTTAGTCAGCATTTTCTGACACTTGGGGCAAAGATATAATAATTTTTTAATTTTAATTTTTTTCTAGCTTTATTTCAGTTCAAGGGATTGTTTTGAGGAGAGACATTTCTGAAGTCTGAGGAGCGGGTCTAGTTTTCTTGTCTCTAATACTAGTTATCTGCTAGTGGTGTTTGAAAAGCACTATCAAATCAACGTGACATGAAATAGATCATTATGACTTTAAGAAGTTGGTAGTATCTGGATGTTTGAAACTGGATGGCTGTGTATTGGTGCCTCAATCTTTGAACTGGTTTTGTAAATTTATTCATTACATGTTAATAGGGCAGACGTTCTCTCTAGTTTTAAGTAATGTAGATTTAAATGTGGGTCTTAAGCAGCATCTGCAGTAGCTTTCAGAAAAGATTTCTTTAAGCAGTCTCATAATTTTGCAAGAATACAATTTGTAAGTGCTAATGAATTCTCTCGTGACATGTTAGAGCTTACGTACATAGTTGAAAATTGATGTAACTTTTTCCAGACTCAACTGAGTACCTATAGAAGTCTCGCAGCAGGTTTTCTGTAGTGAATAGTTTCACCATAGTTCCATCAGCTGAAGTTTGACTGCATCAAATGAAAATATCTTTTTCAACAGTGTCTTTGTGGGGTTTTTTTGTGTGTGGTTAGTTTGTTTGTTTTTTAGTTTTCCAAACTTAGGTGGTTGTTTTCAACATCCTTCCATGGTAGCTGCAGGATTTTAGTTTGGATTTTGTTTTTTTAACTCTCTTAAACTCTACAATGAGTGGCAAGGAGCCAGTTCTGCCTTTTAAATTATTTAATTTTTCATGTTGGTACTAGGGTTACTAAGGCAGCATGGTCTGCTGAAGAGAACACAGAATACCATTTAGGAAAATGTGTTTTCAGTGGCAGTTTCTGTTTGTGACTGTTTTCTGTGATTGAGAGCGTATTACCGGTGTTTTACAAACAAAAAGCAAATTCATCTTTTCATCATTCAACAAATTTTATCTTTTTCATCCATGGCATACCTGAGTTACTTTATTTGTTGGTTCACAGATACTTCTGAACAAACAAAATATATCTGTGCTTGACTAACAGTTCCAACTGTCTCTTAACAATTTCTGACCAGCTGGTGGAAAACACACGCATGGTGTAGTGTGTTTAATTCAGTGGTGGAATATTGCAAAGTTTATCACATTTTGTGGCTTGATAACACAAACTTTTAAATGGGTGCTGATTGTCTTTTCTGGATAGTCTAATTAATTCAATGCTCTGTCAAGAGGAGAGCAGAAAAAGTTCTGTAGTTCAGCCAAGACTGAGTTTATTTGTTTTGTCATTTTAATTAATGTGACCCAAGCTGTGTAAGAGCTCTGCTCAACTAGCTTTTGCTTCGTATAGGCAATTATTGTAATTAGCTGGTTGGCTGCTTCCTTTTCATCACAAATATGACTTGTCTTCAGCTTAAGGTGTGTGGTATATGCATGATAGTCTTTCACTGCTGTATGGATTTATCATGTTGAGCGTAGGCAGTAGTTAATTCTCTGAAACAAAATTTAATGGTTAATGAGTTAGGAAATCTGGATTTCCCCTCTCCTTCCCTTTTTCTTAATAAACCCAACAATGTGACAGTCTAGGGAGAAGTTGTTAAATTCATAAATGTAAATACTCTGCATTTCATGAGAACATGATCTATCTAGGGTCCGCAGGGCTACTGAATTAGTACCGAAGTGAATAAAAGAGATGAGTAGTAATGCAACACAAAAGCATCAAGGAATGTGGAATTAAAGATTACGTTAGATTTTAAAAAGCCATGCAACTGGTGGTTAATAATTTAAATGAAGGGTATAGACACCTCTTATTTTTCACATTCTACTCTTCTACTGTGGTAGAAAACATTTGTCAACTTTCCTTTTTTATAGTGCATAGAAGCAAGTTCTACTTCGCAGCAAGCAGCAAAGATGGCAGATGATGGAAAAAGTGGGGGAATGAAAGAGAACGTAAACTTAACCAGGAAGGCTGCTGCCGTCTAACTGCGGGCTAAAGAGAGGAAGGGTGACTTTTTGCACCAGCTCAAGTGGTCGCTGGGTCCTTTGCCAAGCTGTTTCAGCACACTAGACTAGCAGAAAACTAACCTTGAAAAAGAGCACAATTTTCTGCTTGTTTAGCATACTGAAATGGTTCTGCATGAGGTTTAAGCTCTGGAAAAAAAGTAAGAAAATGAGCAGGAGCCAAGGACAGTACAGTAATTGCACCCACCTTCTAGGTTGGTGACTTTGCTCTTACAGAGAAACTGCTTGGTTTTGTTGCAAGTGTGGACTTTATTGAGCTTTATCATTTACAATTTATCCTTACATTTTATTTAAAAAAAAAAATGAAACACAAGAAGTAAGGAATATTTGTCTGAATTCTTTTTGTTAAAGAGGCAGCAACTTAAGACAACAATCTCAAAGACCAAAAGGCTATTTATTCTGTTGTTAAGAGTAGAGCTGAATGATGAGCAATTCAATTTGCATTTAGAAATATACAAAGGAAAATATTTATTACTCTCAGTTGCAGCTGATGGTTTGCAAATAAATGAGAGATGCAAGAATATTAAGTAAAAAACAAGTGTACCAGGATTTTGTGTGGTAGAAATCATCTGGTAAAGAAAGCAAGTCTTTAAAGTCTATATTGGATGCGTTTGTATTAGAATTGCAGTGTTAGTCCTCCACTTACTTTTTTAGTAGTGTCCACTGTTAATTCCTCCAAGATGATACTTGGATACTTGAGTGTTAATTTAGTCAGATGTTTCCTACTTTTTCAGGAGTAGGGAGGGAGTTGAGTTTTTGGGATTTGGTGGTTTTTTTGCTTAATGGGAACAGTGTCACAACAGATAACAGTTGAAAACTTGTATTACTGGTTACAGAGGGTTGAGAATTGGGCTTTCCTTCCTAAGAAATGTTATCTGTTAAATAGAAAATATTTTTCATCTAGAAACCTTTTTTGTATTTTAATAATTACTGTGCTCACAGCAGATGCCTACTGATCACATTACTCTATTAGGTGGCCTAGTTATCACCCTAGTCATCAGACAGGACGGTACAAAAAAATGTCATGCCTCTTCTTGAGGATTTTCCTTCTTGAATGTGCTGATACACATCTTCACCAAGACCATTCACCAAGACCTGTCTTCTAGAAAGACAGGTTCTTGGATTTTTTTTTCTCCTGGCTATAGTACCATCTGTCGATTTTTGTTGTCTGTAACTCATTTACTATTCTGGAACCGGACATTTTACTGGAATTAGTCTGAGCTGTCTAGCCAACAACGAACATACAGTGTCAAAGTATACATCTCAACCACTGTAAAGGAGCCGTGACAGAAACAAGTCACCAACATCAATAAAAAGTTGGGGAAGATAAACTAGGGAAGGTGGCCACAATGCTGACATTCATGTCACTTGCGTAAACTCATCTGTGAAACCCATTGCAAGCCAGTACAGTTTCAGTATAGTTTTTCAGCCGTTAGTTGTTTTCATACTTGTTTCAGAAAAAGTTTAATTATGATGTTGAAAATGTAAATGTGAAGAGCCAGCACAGAGTAGAAAAAAAATGGAAAAAAATTATCACAGTGGGTAAGTCAGTTGAGAGAAGCTTCCACTAGATGGGGAAGAGGTAGAGCCTGAAGTACAGGAAGAAGGAAAGGTCTAACCTTTCCACTGTATGTGCATGTTCCAGCCAATGACTGCAGAAAATGGAAAGCAAGCTCTGTAAGAAGCAAGAAGAGAATTAGCACCTTTCAAGGTTGATGAGAGGGGAAAGAATCTCAAGAAAAGATACCAAATACGAGGATTTTTGGTTTTTCAGCAAAGAAAATGAAAAACGGAAACTTGGCATCTCAACATGTGAATGCTGAGGTGGGGTACTGAGTTACTAACCCCGTTTGTAGGTCCTGTTGCCTATCTTTCACTCGTAACATTTCACTTTTCAAGTTAAGACATTAGTCCGGCTAAGAACCAGCCTGTACATGACAGCTTTTTAAGGTATTGTCTCACAAAGTGGATCCCTGCTCAGTGGCCCAAACAATTGGATTGATTGTGTAAGAAAGAAGACCGAAGGGACTGATTAGGATAATATTGGATAGATATTGATGGGTTTGTCCTCCTTGTAAAACAGTTTTCAAATAAAATGCTTAGCACTTCTTTTTTTTTTTTTTTTTTTTTTTCTTGTTTAAATTAGCTAGTTGGTTCTATCAAAGTATTCTCCATATTCACCAAGTGTGATAATACAAATGCAGGATGTACTGTGCCTGGACAAATAATGGCACTTTTTCTTTGCCTTGACAGAACAGATTGGGACTCTCAGATGCAAATGTCAGTTGTACAGCTTAGAGTTGAGATGTGCTGCAAGATTTGAGTACTGATGCCAGGTGTAAAAAGTATAAAAGATAGTTTGATTAGTGCTGTCTCAAACACCGTATTTTAGAAAGCAGCGAAGGATGTGAAAATATCTTTGTGGCCTTGCATTTGCAGAGCCATAGTCTTCCCTGAGTAGAATGGATTTAGGCTTCTACTGTATCTGACTTGCCTGTGGCTTGAAATAGGTCATCATCTTTATTACATTGCAAGGGAGTGCTTATTTGCAAAATTAATGCACAATTATCCACAGTAGGCAGATAGGAGTTGATATATTCCAGCATGTCTGGAATATTTCCAGTCTTCTGACTGCCTGTGTCCACCTTAGCTTGCGTCAGCTTCCTTGTATCAGCAGCACTGAAAGGAGAACCAAATCTAATCTCCTGTGATACAGAATAACACAAACCTAATGCTACCAGATAGGACAGAAAAAAATTATTTGAGGCTTTTTTTGGAAAAGGGATAAGTTTATCTAAACTGTAAAGGATTCATTACTTTTTTTTTTTTTTTTTTTTTTGTGGAACTAGAGTGAAACAGTGTCTCAACCATGCTGCTTCCTGTGGGAAGGCACTGGACTTGCATGTGGACAGTACTAGGTGCATTGCAAATTTACTTCAGAATACGTAAAGATTTCTAGCAACCATCTCTCAGGCTGGTATTGGCTTTTGCATTTCTGCAAGATACTTGGCAGTTGTGGTTTTACGGTTTCCCACAGGTGTGGAGTTTAAGTGTAGTGGAGTCCTCATAGGAGTAACAAAAAATGGGTCTATTCTTTCTTAATGACCAGCAGGCTTCTGTAGTTTTCTTTTAGTTCTAGATAAAGTGTGAATAAAGTGTGTGGATAAAGGAATTACTGTGATAGGAATGGTACTAATGTGTACGCATTTAACTTGGCTTTATTCTATTGTCTGGGAACAAGCTTTTTGTTCCAGAGCTGATTGCTAAAAGGATTCTGTATTTCACATTTTTGCTGTGTCTGTTGTTAGGTAGTTCTGTGATGCTTTCCTGGAATGTCTGTGCTTACGGAGAATGAGACGCTAAAATCCTGAGCGATTTTTCTTCACTTAGGTTTTATTTGATCAATTGAAAGAAACACATATGCCTGTGAGTGCTACTGAACTCAGGAGTTTAAGTCATAAGAACTTAACGTTTCAGTTTTGTTCCCACAGATATGATGGGGATATGTTCTGGCTTAAACTCTATAAGGCTGGGCAGGTGCACGTGATGCAAACGTTGCTGAGTTCTCTGAACGAGCAAGTCTGCAAGTAGAAAAGAGGCTGGAGTTGCTGGTTTTGTGTGTGTGACAGGTAACTGTGTTTTTCATGAGGTAGAAGCTGTGAATAGCATGGTGTGCAAAGCAGACATTTTCGAGTCACGAGGTCACTCAAACAGAGCACCAGTTTCACATTCCAATTAGGAAAAGGCTTCAGCTCTTTCAATTGAATTGAAGTAGTTACAGATCATATATAGTAGGATACAATATGTTTAGCTTGCACAGGGGTTGATTCTTAAGTAGCTAGCTAGGTAAAGGTTACTCTGGACCACAAAAAAAAAAAACTGTGTATAGGCATATTCACTGATATGAAAACCAGAAGGTAAGTTTTCTGTATGTAAAAATAAGTAGAAGTTGCCACTTAAAGGGAGATTCTGAAGCTTGGAGATTTGCCATGACATATGTGTTCTTGTGCGCACTTGATTAGGCATAGAATATGCTAGATCTGTGAAAGTTTTTTCAGCTTGTCAGAAGAGTTTTGATGAATATGGCAAACAAAATAGGTTTTCCATTTCTGTGAGCAACAAGTAAGGACTTGTTGCTATGGGGTTGACTTTGATAAATTTCCTTCTGCCTTCAGCATACTTTTAACTGAGTGAATAGCCTTTCTAAGGTGGTAGAAATCCATATTAAGTTTACTTGTAAGGTCCACTTGTGGAAAGGCTCTTGGTTTAGTGCACAAATGTATATATAGCAAGTAATTCAGAACACAGTTTTCAGCTCCTCTGAGCAATGTTATCTTCCATTAGACTTTAATTTCAGCTTCTTTTTACCATAGCCTGGCAACTGGCAGCAAGTTTAATTTTTTTTTTCTTCATTAGTCACTCGGGTTTTACTCTTGTCATGATATTAACTTAGCAGGAAGATTTCTGCCCTTGTTACAGGCTGTTTGGTTCTCTTGCCAACATCTTTTAAATAACACACTTCCGTTGAGCGTATTGCTGTTGCTTAGATATATTTGTTATTCTGTCTCTTTACTGTAAGAGAAGAGTGAAGCAAGGTTGTGGTTATGGACACAAAATTGAAAATAACATATGAGGAAGGAAGTTATTCGTTGTCAATCTTCAAAAAAAAAAGTATTTGGAAACTCATCTGACAGGGGTTCATTCTGCTTGACACTGGTGGAGCTGCACCTGGATTGTTGTGGCCAGTTCTGGGCTCCCCAGTACAAGAAAGAAATGGCTATACTGGAGAGAATCCAGTGAAGGACCACAAAGGTGATTAAGAGATAGTAAAAGGAAGACAGAGATGGACTGTTTTTACTGGTGACCAATGAGAGGACAAGAGTCAATGAGCACAAACTAAAACACAGGAGATTCCCTCAGAACATCAGGAAACACTTTTTTTAATGCGAGGGTGACTGAGCACTGGCGCAGGTTACCAAGGGAGGCTGTGCAGTCCCCATGCTTGGAGGTATTCAAAAGCCATCTGGGTATAGTCTTCACCTCATTATTTGAGTTGCTTGTTCCTGAGCAAACTATTTTTCCTTGACTGTAGCTTCTTGATGAAATTTTTGTTGTTCTGCTATCTGTTCTGAAAATTAGGCTAGAAGTTAATCAATTACCAATTTACTTTGGGAAATTGCTGGTGAATTAGAAGGGTTAAATAAAGTGGTACTTGAAACGTGAGTTTTGTATTCTAGAGTCTGTTTCTTTGTGAACATCTTAAGTTACATAGTAAAACTTGATCCAACTTTGATTTGATGCTGATTTTTGATGCCTGCTTTAGAATATTGAGTTATTTGCATCTTTTTTTTGAAGAGGTAGGTTGTCACAATTTGTAACTCCAGACATGTTTTTGAGGCTGTATGTATTATAATTGGTGAAGTAGAGAAGAGCTCAACTGGAAAAGATAACAGGAATTGTTAAAATCCATTTGGAAGAAGCACTGTTTATATTATTTTCATTCCTTCCATGCAGAGGTGTAATAACTCTGGTGTAATAATTTTGCCAGATAAATAGTCTGAATAATAGTACCTATGAAGAAGAGATTCTTCTCTTTTACTCTCTCATCTCCTGCTATTAATTTCTGACTTGGTTTGGACTGGAGTGGCTTCTTAAATCAGTGTAGCATTATTGTTTTAAATGTTTGAGTTTGTGTTTCACTGCCTTTTTAGGTATAAAATAGGATTCATTATACTGTTCAACTATAATAATCTCAGTCTTAAAATTAACTCCTTCAAGGTGTTGTGAAGAGTAGCAACCTGAGTTGTTTCATAGTACAGTGCCATGAGTCTTCTCTGCACTAGATGTCAATGTCTTTTTCAGCTGGTCTCTAAGATCTGTAAGAAAACTTACAGGGTAGACCCAGTACAGAAGGTGCTCTATAAGATCAAGATATCCTGTTCCCGTGCAAATAGAACACTGGACCTAGGTTTTGTGAATGTGGCTTGCATTGATTTAAGGTTTGATACAACACCTTCACTAAATTTTGTGGTGCTGTAGAAACTGAGTTGCAAAGTCTTTCAAGGAAAATACTTAATATGGTTACGATAAAGGCAAAAAGTAAACTGTCCTTAAAAGTTATTTATTCAATGGTTCCTGAATTTGAAAACCACAATAATTTTTCTCTGTGTATCTCAGAAGCAGGCTGTGTTTACTGACAGTGAATGAACAGGATACCTTTGGGCACTCTTTTACTGATAATTAAAATGTGTTTATTATGGAATTCTGTTATTAAATGTAAAGCATGTAGATTTTTGGTTTGTTTTGTTTTCAGGTGTTCTCTAAGCTTGTTTTGATTATAAAATTTCTAATTTTCTGTTTTAGGTGTGGAATATCAAACAGATGATTAAATTAACACAAGAACACATAGAGGCACTGCTAGACAAATTTGGAGGAGAGCATAATCCACCATCAATATATTTAGAGGTAAGTTTATATTCAAATGAATGTGGTTAGATTATTGGTGCGTTATTTTAATCTTACATGAAGCATTTCATGTTAAAAATGAGAATACCAGTAGTAAAAGAGAATATTCTCCTTGTACGTTAGAAACTTAACTCTTTCTTTGGAGAAATAAAGGAACTCTAGGAAGATTCCTGATATGTGTCAGTAGGGGAAGATCATTGGCATGATCTAACAGTTATGTTGGTGCAGTTAAAATGTAAAGCATTCTCTTTAGCTGTGGAGGGGGAAGATTGTGTCTGTACAATAAAAAAAGACATGCTCTGTTGTTAAAAGCGAATGAAAACACACACATATGAAAACATCTTATAAGACTAACATTGCGTTTAAAGCAGCTGCCTTCATTTCTTTCCTCTTTGAAAAATTATCACATAGAACCTCCAAAAAATTACCAGTAGAAGAAAACTTCTTAAATAAATACATGAAATTGTATAGTGGAATAATATTTTTAAGCAGTGTTTAATTTGTAAACTACCTACAAAGTAGATTTCTATATTCTTTCATCACTCCAGATTCATAAAGTTACGTTGAGGTAGGACCATTAAGAGCATACAAAAGGACTGTATGCGTAAGTTACATCTAATAGGAATTGAATATCACTTGCTCCAGACCCTGCTCTTTTCATGGTTCTCACAAGTATTGAAATAACAGGAGGTCAACCAGATTTCTTTTGTAGTCTTTTTGATTGTAATTGCTGCCTAAAGGCACTGTGTAATTAAAAGTACAGATCTCATTATTTGAGGTACTTCTGGCTTTTATCTTAATATGTCAGTGCAGGGCACTAGTTTGGTTATACAAATGTTGACATAACATCCTTAACAGTTAAGGTCAAATGAGGCCCTCTATAGTTGCTTTATTTATTGCTAATGTGAAATGAGAGTATTGACTGAGTGCTGATCGTTTGACCACTCAATCATATATAAACATATCTCTGTTTTCACATGAACTGGTTCATTCCATGTATCTGACTTCAATATTGCCACATATATGTTGGATAGTGAATTGCAATAATAATGAGCTTAATCTGCACTAAGTCTGGATTTCAGGTATTAAAACTGTTAGCTTATTACAGCCTTTTGTCACTTGCTTGTGTCCTAATTAAAACTGAGATCCCTGCACTGGAAGTTTTTTTATTATTGTGTAATTCATTGATAGGGAGAATGACATTTGCAGTTGTAAATGTGTACTAAGAAATGATTGTGATGGTATGAAGAGTATGTAAGTCTGAAATAATTGGTAACTACAAACCATGAAGCTTACAGTAGTTTTGCAAGTCTAATGATTCCATGTGCTGCTTAGATGAAACTGAAAGTCTGGCTCACCAATATGGTAGGGATGCTCTCCCTGCAAGATGATGCAGGGTGTTACTCTGCTGCAGAGAGTTGTGCTGGTGCGTGAAACGGATACTGTGACAAGTACTGTTGGTTACTGACTGGGAAACTGTAAGCCTGAAGAGAAGTTGGAAGTGACTAGAATTCTTTATTTTTCAGTTGAATTATCCCTTAAGACAGTGAGTCCTGTGGAAAGGGCCCACCATCACTGAAATGAAAAGTGTTCCTGTCCTCAACTATTTGCTGTGTGGTTCCTCTGCTTCCTTTGTTCGGGTACTTGCAGTGCCAGTAGTGGCTAAGCCACTTCCAATTGCTAACCTGGAAGGAAAATATACTGGTTTTGTTGCATTTGTTTGCCATACGGTTAGTAGGTTGAACTTGTTCATGATGAAGTCCAGTGGCCCCCAAAGCTGTGGTTAAGGTTAAGGAAGGAGAAGAGCTTGAAGCTCTGAGCTACCACAAACCCTGAAAACAGGGTGAGAGAGAAGAACTTTCTGTTTGGATGGTCATTATCTTACACGAGATCAACCTCAGATGGATTGAAGTGAATAAGATTAAATGCTGCAAACTTGTCATTTGTTTAGCTTGTAGATTTCCTGTGGTAGAACTAAAGTGTGAAAGAAAGAAAAAGAGAAATTATGTTACAAAGTACATGTGACACTCAGAAGCAAGATTACTGTATGCCCTTGACTGTGTGTTTCAACTCCGCAGCAGTAGTCTAGTACATCTTTTCAATGTCTGTCTTTCCCACCTTTTCAGCTGCCTTTGGCTTGGTGAAGAACAAAGGTTGCTTTCTATTGTCAGAGTTAACTTGGTGGCATTTTACCTGTATGTAATCTGTCACTACTAGAGCTTATGTTTTGACTTTCTGTGTTCCTCAGCCTGTCGGAAAAAGGGCCAGATTAACCCTGGTTGCAACATGAAAGGACAAAGCTGTATGTGGGAGGCTCTGAAAGTAGTATGGCAAAGCGTGGAAGAACACATTTGCTTTTAGGAAATGCAGAACTAAGAAAATACAGTAATCTTGATATGAATAAAACGGACAAAACAATACGTAGAATACATGTGGGTAGCTTAAGTGGTTCAACAGATAACTTGTCTGTCTGAGGTATGTTAGAAATAGCAAACCCCTTTGGTGCAGAGCTGCTGTGTGGTTTTGGGCCTGTTGCACAGTTCCATACTTGGACATCATCACTGTATGCATGATCCCTCTTCCTCCCTAAGTTTTCACACATAGGCTGTGTTTAGGTTTTGATGCTATGGTTTCTGTACCATCTCCAAAGTGCTTGAACAGGAAGGTAGTGTAGCTTAAACTCTTTCCATTCTCTTCTGCTTTTTCTGTTTCCATTGTTTTGCTGAATTCTTATTTCTGTATGTGAAGTGCAGTATTGCCCTACTTTTACCCAGAATCTGTAGGGGTAATTTTGCTACACTGTTACTTGTACTGCATTAGAGTCCATTAAACTGCTGCAAAGCCTGCAATAAGGTTTCCTTGGAGCCTTTTCTTCTCCAGACTGGAAAACCCAACTGTCTCAGCCTATCTTCATACGAGAGGTGCTCCAGCCCTCTGATTATTTTTGTGGCCCTCCTTTGGCCCTGCTTAAACACATCTGAGCCTTACCTGTGCTGAGAGCCCCAGAACTGGATGCAGCACTGCAGGTGAGGTCTCACCAGCGTAGAGCAGAGGTGCAGAATTACCTTCCTTGACCTGCTAATCACACCGTTTTTAATGCAGCCCGGGGTATGGTTGGCCTTCTGAGCTGTGAACACACATTGCAGGGCCACATACAGGGCTGCATGCAATCCCTTCATGCCCCAGCCTGTATTGATAATGTTTTTTAAGTCCTTCTACTGCTCTGATCTTTTTACATCTTCTGTAAAATGTGAGCAACTCTTAAAGGCTTCTGTAGATTGTGCCTGTCAATCATCTCCTGAGTGCTATCAGCAGGCATATTGTCTGCTTCTCTTAGCAAAAGCTTGAATTAGCCAAAGCCAATTCCTAGATATATGCCTGCAAATGAACACTTTTGCTTTTACCTTTTTTGCCTTTGACTGTTGTAAACATCTAGTTTTATTGTAATGCTTTCTGCAAAACCGTGCCTTTTTTGCATGTCTGTGAAAGCTTGACAGCCATCCATCCTTCTTCGGGTGTGTGGAGTTTCAGTATAATAGGATTTGTTCAGTTCTTTTGTACTCCTGTCTGGGTTTATCTCTTCTGTTTCTTAAGCATCTTACCAATTGCTCATGTTAACAAAATTTGCAGCACGGGATATGCTGGCTGGTGGCCTGTGTTGGAGCTGCGTCTGCAGACCTGTCAAGTAAAGTTGTGGTTGAACCTGGCAACAAAATTACCTTTCAGTTAAAAGTGGAAGGGAGTGAGGAGAGCAGAAGCCCGCATGGGAAAACTGAAGAGTGGAATAAGAAAATTAATGCTGAAAATTGAGCATTCAAAGGATATAGTAAAATTATTTGTGCATTGAATATAAAATGTGCATCTCATTTGAAAATAAAAAGGAATGTATACCTTAGTTACAGTGGCTCAAGAAAATAGAAACATTTGTTTCTGAGCTGATCTGAGAGCGAAAAGACAATTTATTTGCAGATTTTTCCTTTAACATTCTGGGGAGGGTGTCAATGCATTTCACATGAAAAGAACTTTAAAACTGACAGCTGTTGTTGCAGCCATCATTTTGGGTTTCATCAATTGACTATAAAAAAGGAGTGGAATATACTGAAATATTCGAAGTGATTGACATGAGTTATGTTGTGTTCAGCATATATTTAATTATTCCTGCAAGAGGAGGTACTTGGATTTAGGGATATCTCTCTGCCTTGATCCGTCACTCTTCTTTGATGGCATTAAGAAGGTGACTACAGAGCACAGGTTTGCAAGCCTGAGTGGGCTACTTTGTTTGCGGCTGCCTAGGAGTAGAAAATGTGGCTTGAAGCTGGAAGGCAGCTAGTAGCTTGTGTCTCTTCTCTCAGGGCAGGAAAGTAGAGGCTGAGGAAAGAGATCAGTGCTGCAGAGACATACCTGAGTGTGTGTATAAGGCACAGAGGCAGGAAACAAAATGAACAGAAGAAAGAGAATAACGTTTGTCATTAAGCACACAATTTTCTTCTAGGTGATATAACTAGTAATAGCTTCAGGACTCTTATCAATGCTCTTCAATATGATTACAAGAAAGACTTTTCAGTTTGTGCTGACTGGAAGAAATAATAAATGTAGTAGGCGATAACTATATAAGAATCTAAAAATGGCTTGTAGCTAAAATTCTTTCTTGGATAATCCTAGTTCTTGACTTCTTCTGTCCCCTGTGGGTGAGTTTCTATCTCAGATATAAAAGACTCCTAGAAATCACTGTCAAATATTTGAAATAGCTACTTGACTCAGTACATGCAGATGCATCACTAATAGCGTTTTTCTTCTGGAAAAGAGGCTACAAGAACTCCTTGGTAGGTTTTACCACACTTTTTGGAAGCATTCTGTGTCACCGCAGCTGAAAACATCAATGATTTTTGTCTTCCCACATAATTTCTTAGTGCGTTATATCTGTCCTCGAAATGCAGTTTCTCAAAATACAGATTGTGATTCACTGGGGAAAAACCGTTTTCTTAAGCTTTTGGCTAAGCATTGTAAATATTGGAAGTCTTTACTGCAAGAAGTCTAATATTATAATTCTGGGAAAACCTGGGATTCAGTTAACAAAAAAATGGTTGAAATATGTAATTGTGCATTCTTCTATAATGGCTACCAAAACTATTTAATTATTTTTTTTTCCTACCCACAAGATATTGATAAAAAAGATTATCAAAGTTAGGGAAGGGAGAGTAAACATCTGTTCATATCTGTTTAGCATTGGCAACAAATGCTGTTTATAATTTGAAGTGGATTGTAGGGATCCAGACTGGCCAAAAGCCGTCACCTCAAACTTGGAAAGGAGAGATGGTGCTTAAATGACTTAATAAGATTTGTTAGCCTTTGTAGACTCTTAATGACTGTTCAGGGAGGCCTTACCTGTTTAAACTCCCAAAATGCATTGTGTGTCCTTGCCTCCTAGTTATGTATGCAGTATTATCTACAAGTACTTCATCTGTGAGAACTTAATTGAACACTATTGACCCATTTGGATGAAATTATCTCTGTATACAAATGCATAGATAGAATGATGGTCACATCAAAAGGAATTTTAAAACCCAGGTTTCTAGTACTGTCTTGAAGGAATCATCCTCTTTCTTACTCCTACTCTTTGAAGCAATTTAAAATGAGAATCATGGGGGTAGAGGTGTGTTTGTTCCCAAATCCTGTGGGGTTGTTTTGTTTGGTTGGCTTTTTTTTCCCTTTAACTTTCTCTTTTTATGGGCTATTAAACATACTTTGTTTTTTTCAAAGGCCTTGCTGTCACCATTTTTGAGACTTTGGGTGTTGAATTTCAGGAGAGTATTTCATCCTTTGTTCCCATATAGAATCCACACACAGGAGGTCAAATAAATTAATTAAAGAAGATTACCTCTTTGCTGATCTACAGTGTGCTTATTGCAGCAGCAGTCAGATACAGTCTGAAACAGATTTTAGTGCTGAATCTCAGGTTGTTTCAGTCTGTCGGATTCCAGGAAAATGTTAACTCTAGGTACAAGCACAGGGAAACATGGCAATTTTCTGGGAAAATTAAATTTTATCAGGCTCCTAACAGATGCTGATCAAATATGTTGGACCAAACCTGGAGTGTCTAAAGTTAGACTAAGTACAGATTTAGGAGTCTTACTAAATGAAGAAATCCTGACGTATGTTACTGTCTATCTTCAGCTCCAATTTCACTTAGTGGGATTTGCATTTGATCAACAGCCTAAAAGGTCAGACATCTTTTAAATAGAAACACAATCTCAGTTTCAAGACCAGGAAACTGTAGTTTAGGCTTTTAAGAGTCTTGCAATGTGTGGATATTAGCTATAATTGATTGAGGGAGAGAGAGAGCATGGTAAAACCAGCTGGTCTGGTTAAGTTTAGATCAGGTTTCTAGCCAGATGTGGTGGGTGGCAGGGAGAAGAGGAAACCATATTTTGCTACTGGGTTTTGTCCCAGATTTTTCCTTTTTTTTAAATAAACTTTCACTTGTTGCCTTTTGCTTCCTTAAATGTTATTACTACAATGTATAATCTGGTTGTGGCTGAAGAAACCAGCTTTCAAACATAAGTATTATATAATAGAAGACATATCTTTTATAAAATCCCTTGTAATGCTCTAGTCAACAGAACTCTGTTGACACACCAGTATGTTGACTTCTGAGGTCAGTTTTTATTTTGTCAATAGTTTGCAACCCTTAAGAAGTGTCTTAAAGTCTGCTATTCTGGAGAGAGCAGCAGGTGTATTATGGCATGTGTATAAACATGCCAACTCCTAATGCTTTAGATGAACCTGGCAGCTTACCAGACCTTTGTATGTTTTACTTAATTGAAACCTCAAGAGCATTCTCACATGTAGAAGGCTGTATTATATGATATGCATGTATTCTGATATGCCATATAATTAAGATTATCTTCTCGTTCTATTTTAGATAGCCATAGAATTATGTGTATATTGACAAGATGTAGGAATTTGAGTCTAATATTCAGCTTTTCAAGTGTGTGTTTAACTTTGTGAAATACCATATATTCACACTAAATTGGGAGCCCTGTAGTGATGCAGTAAATGAAGATTTTTTTTAAGATGATGGGTGTTATTAAAGACAACCTATTGTTGGCAATTTGTAAACAGGCTGGAGGAGTTTAACAGAACCCTCATAACAAGAAGCAGCAGAACAACAAAGACAAATGCAGCATCTTCACCCCCAGGACAGGATGTTGCTGCCCAACAGACAACTGCCTGGTAGGGGTTCTGCAGGAAAAGTCCCAGGGAGTGCTGGTGAGCAACAAGCTGAGCTAGTAGTAACCCACCCTCACAGTAACAAACAAACTGTAGATTGGGCTGCATTACAAGCACCTACCCAGCACGAAAAGGCACCCATCTACTCAGTACTTGTGGGATTGCATTGGAGTGGTATTAGTGTGGAGAAGAGCAGGTTAAGGAGGAATCTGAAGGAAGGACCTGATTCAGATATGTGTAGCAAAAGAGGAAGGGAAGAGGCAATGTTACAGAATATTAATTACTTAAGAGAGAATTAATCACCATGAGGCTGATTTTTGAGCCCTAGATCTGATCTCCATCCCTCAAGACTTTCAAAACTTACTTTGGCAATATCCTGAACAGCTTGATTGAGCTTAAACATTAGGTCTGTGTTAAACAAGTAGTTGCACTAGAAGACTTACAGGACTACCTTCCAAACTTTTTTTTTCCCCTTCTGTGGTTTTATATCAAGCTGAAAGAAAAAATTAAATTTTCTTGTAGGATGGGGATATGTCAACTGAATGGATTTCAGTTTAGATTTCATAAAGTTTTCTTGCTGAGATGCATTTAAAATCCTTAACTTTTTTTAATTGCTTGAATGTTCAGCTTAATGCTGTAGATGCTGTATAAACTTACAGTTTTGTTTGGTTTTGAAAAGCAAGGTTAGAAATCAACCTTATCTTTGACTCAGAGGACCTTGCGGGACTTGAAGGTTTGTGTAGCTGGTCATTCTTGTCTACTTATATGGCTATGCCGTGGGCAGCTGATCTGCACAGGCCAACTCTGTGGCAGAGTCTTTTACCTAGAAGTACATGCTGTAGGTCAACTTTGCAGTTAAACTCCATGGGATAATTCTAAGTTTTGATTTGGTGCTGAGCAGAGAGAAATCTAATGAAATTCAACTAGGGCAAATGTAGAGTCTTACATCTGGGAAAGAATAACCCCATGTACCAGTACAGGTTGGGGAATGAACTCTTAGAGAACTGTTAAGAGAATAGTGTAGGGGAAAGGGACCAGGGGGTCCTGGTGGACAGCAGGGTGGCCATGAGCCAGCAAAATGCCCTTGTGGCCAAGAAAGCCAATGGCATCCTGGGGTGTATTAGAAGAGGGATGGACAGTAGGTCAAGTAAACAAAGAATTTCCCCATCTAGTCTGCCCTTGTGAGACTGCATCTGGAATACTGTGTCCAGTTCTGGGCCCCTCAGTTCAAGAAGGACAGGGAGCTGCTGGAGAGAGTTCAGCGCAGGGCCACCAAGATGATGGAGTGGAGCATCTCCCTTAGGATGATGAAAGGATGAGGGAGCTGGGGCTCTTTAGCTTGGAGCAGACTGAGGGGTGATCTCATTAATGTTTACAAATACATAAAGAGTAGGTGCCAGGAGGATGGAGCCAGACTCTTCTCAGTGATGTCCAGTGATAGAACAAGGGACAATGGGTACAAACTGGAACCTAAGAGGTTCCAAAGAAAAGTAGGAAAACCTCTTCACTATGAGGGTTATAGAGCACTGGAACAGGCCACCCAGATGGGTTGTGGAGTCTCATTCTCTGAGGACATTCAAAACCCACCTGGAGGAGTTCCTGTGTGACCTACTCTAGACAGTCTTGCTCTGGCAGGGGGATTGGACTAGACGATCTTTCAAGGTCCCTTCCAAACCTTAAGATTCGTGATACTGTACTGTTAGCTGTATAAGATCTATGTGTGCTGGCCATCAGTGGAAACTTAATGTCTCATCAAAGTACTTAATCTTTGTGAAAATGAGATCTTATTGGAACTATTCTGTTTCTGCAGCCTGTACTATTGCTCCTTCTGTATAAAAATAATAATTTTTTTAAGAGAAAAATGTATTTAAAGTCTAGTGTTGTATTTCTAGTTACATTATGTTTTATCACTGGATCTTCTGATGAGACATTGATTAACAATATAATACTTGAGACTTTTTGTTTCTATAAATAGAGAGCTTGTCAAGCAGAATTTAATCATATAGAACCAAAAGCCAGCAGTGGTTCGCACCTTTCCATGCTCATTGTTCTTTTTTTTCTCTTAAGAGAAAGCATTTGACTTTGAGATTGCATTAGTGACATATTAAGCTGCCATTGTAAACATGATAGGACTGAGGATTTTGAACGATGTGTGTAATTTTGTGACGGGAACTAAGCCTGCAAGTATCTGGAAGCATTGTAATGTTACATGTATTCAAGTAATATTTTGCAATGTTGATGAGAAAAGGAAGTATTTTGAAAAATGTTGTTGAAATGGTAACAGTTTATGATTCTTAATTTTTGTTTACTAAAAATTATTCTTGACACATGGAACTTTTGCAGGAATTTACATGAAAATTTGGTCCTGGACGTAAGAAAAAGATGCTTGTGTTACTGTACAGGCAAAAATGACATTATTTACAATTGAGTAACCTTTCAGTTTATTTTTGACAGTAGAATTGGGCTAGAGCAAAAATATTTTGGTTTTCAGTCTTTGAGTTGGATACTTTTTGTGAAATGCTGTACATCTTCAGTAATAGAGAATATTATTCTTTAGTTCCTGTAACATGTGTCCACTTATTAAAAATAAAACCTATGAAATTTAGAATTTGAAATTGCAATGTTTACCACCATTCCTTAAAATATTTTTGCTTTCTTAGGCCTCAGTGTCATATTGTCATTCTCTTTGTTAATACTGTGGGAAGGTTGGCACGAATTTTGAACGTAGGCCTGTCCTGGGAGATGCTAAACCTTTATAATAAGGGAGAGGTCAACCACTGTTTACTCAACAAAACCAGTGTGGGTTAGATGAACCTGCATATACAACCCAGAGAAATAAGTCTATAGTAAAATGTAGTATCCATGACAGCACTACTGAATGCCGGTTATTTTTTCTCTTAAACTCTTCCTCTCCTCCTCCCCCCGTATATAGGTTCCTTAACTGATTAAGATTTTTGAAGATACCCTGTACTAATTTATATACCAAAGAAATAATTCTGATACTTGGATACAGATAAAAAATTTTCCTATTACAAATAAAGTTGATGGAAACAAATATAAACAAAAATATATACCAATTACATATTTGTATTATAGAGTTTGGCAATCATTTTTAATTTGACTACATTTAATAAAAACTTAACAGCCAAATTTAATGTTACTGGGTTTTTTTTTTAAGAAACCTGGTCAGTGTGTTATCAGGTTTTACACTAACTAGGTAGAAAATCAAATTAGTCTCATACAAATCACAGCTGGTCACCAGTGGTGTTCCTCAGCTCAGTGCTGGCACCTGTTTTCTTTAACATCTTGATCCTGTCATCCAGATCATTGCTGGAGTGCGCCCTCAGTAAGTTTGCTGATGATACCAAGCTAGGAGGGTGTGTAGATCTGCTCAATGGCACAAGCCTGATTCAGAGTGACCGAGGGAACTGGGGTTGTTTAGTCTGGAGGAGGGTGAGAGGAGACGTGGTAGCTCTCTACAACTGCCTGAAAGGGGTTTGTAGTGAGGTGGGGGTCAGTCTCTTCTCTTCAGTAAGGAATGATAGGACAAGATGAAAGGGGCTCAAGTTGCACCAGGGGAGGGTCAGATTGGACACTAGGAAAAACTTTTTCACCAAGAGGGTTATTAAACATTGGAACAGGCTGCCCAGGAAAGTTAAGAAGTCACCATCCCTGGAGTTACTTAAAAGACACCTAGACAAGGAGCTGAGGTACCTGAAAGGTCTGATCTGAAAGGTCTTTTCCAACCATAATGATTCTATGAAATGCTAAAAAACCTGCGCAAAGGATCTCTTTTACAGGTTTATGGATGGCTTTGTAACAGGAACAGTGTGGTTGTATTCTAACGGAAATAAAGTGTTTTTGTACTCTGATGTGAAGGGACAGTGCAGGGGTGAAGGATGTTGAATAGTGAGCTAGAACAGATTTTAGCTTTCCCTTAATTTTTGCATTAGATGTTTTTAGCTGTCACTCCAACAGGATGTAGCTGTAGCATAGTAATTTGGCAATGCAGCTGACAACATGTGTTAAAGATTGCTGTCTTCTTTAAAATAGTTTTGGATTAGACTATGTAGCGCAGGTGCTTTGAAACTGGGACTTAGGATTTTTCTATCCACTTAGCCATTTAATCTATTAAAAAAGTAGTTGTTGGTTCAGAAGATTTAACATAATGTATTGAAAGCAATTTCTTCTTTGTGTCCTACTGAAACCAGACCATCTTATTCAAATTTCTGGGCAATTTGAATTAGTTTAAAATGTATTTTGTTCCATGTTCATTCTGAATTGGATCTACAACAGCATTAAAACAGCTGCTTTTCCTTCACAGGCCTATGAAGAGTACACCAGCAAACTAGATGCTCTACAGCAGAGAGAACAGCAGTTATTGGAATCAATGGGGAATGGAACAGATTTCTCTGTCTCCAGTTCAGCTTCAACAGACACAGTTGCATCATCTTCCTCCTCTAGCCTCTCTGTAGCACCTTCATCCCTTTCAGTTTATCAAAACCCTGCTGATATGTCACGGAATAACCCTAAGTCTCCACAGAAGCCTATTGTTAGAGTCTTCCTGCCCAACAAGCAAAGGACTGTGGTGAGTCAGTTTCTATTCACATACTTGGAGCCTTGATATTTCCTGTATCTCTCTAAATTTTGGAGCTGAAAAAATATCAGTGTGGAGGTTGAAGAGATGTCACCATCACTATTTGTGCTGTGCTGCATTCGGTTGTGATATGTTTTCTACAGGATTAACCCAAAGATGGCCATTATAGCAGTAATACAGAACGTGTAACTTTCAGGAGTTTTATATGAGTGAAGATACCTCAGCAATTTTTTTTTTCTCAAATCACATTTCTTGGATAAATAGTAATCTAATGTTTTACAATGGTTAGGAGGGAATAGGAAGCTCTGTTTCTTATATTAGACAAAATTATTGATTAGTTTTTAACAGTGTAAGATTTGGGAAAGTGTTTTCCATGTTGTCCAAGTTACCAGCTTCCTGCAGCTCTGGAGGGCTGTGAGGAATTGCTTGAGGGATTTTTTTTGCTTCCCCACTCACTGTGAGTAATGTTTTGAGTTGACCCTGATGCTATCAGATCCTATGCAGAGAACTGGCTAGGAGAGGGACATAGTTGCAGTTAGGAGGGACAAGAAGTGTCGCGTGCTGAAAAAGTAATGTTTATCAGTTTTGACAGTGTTGGTGATACCTGGAGTCATGGAAGAAGAGTTGACTTTTTGCTGACTATTTACTTGTTTGTTATAAGTGGGATTTTTTTTCTCATTTAGGAGCTGTGGACTCGAGAGCCTTGATATTATAGAATCATAGAATGGTAGGGGTGGAAGGGATCTTTAGAGATCATCTAGTCCAACCCCTCTGCAGAAACAGGTCAACCTAGATAAGGTTACATAGGAATATGTCCAGGCAGGTCTTAAAGAGGAGGAAGGAGACTCTACACCCTCGCTGGGCAGCCTGTGCCAGGGCTCCCTCACTCTCACTGTAAAATAGTTTTTTCTTATATTTAAACAGAACTTTTTGTGTTCCAGCTTCATCCCATTACCCCTTGTCCTGTTGCTAGCTACAATAGAAAAAAGGGATGCCCCAACCTCCTGACACCCACCATTTAGATATTTGTAAATGTTAATAAGATCCCCCCTCAGTCTTCTCTTTTCTAGAATAAACAGCCCCAGTTCCCACAGGCTTTCCTCATACAAAAGATGTTTCAATCCCCTGATCATCTTGGTGGCCCTGGGCTAGACTCTCTCCAGAAGTTCTCTGTCCCTCTTGAGCTGTTCTTTAGAATAACACACTACAAACTGTGATACATTAGATTGCTAACTAGCCATAGTTTAGGCTCTATAATGCAAGGTGGTGCATACTCCTCACTTAGGAGGAGAGCTGTGGTTCCAGAGAATGTGGGAAATGAGTGACTGGTACAGCCAGTGTTGATGTGAAAGCAGTGCTTTTTGTAGTGGTTGGTCAGGTATTGGCTGTCATTGGACTGTGACTGCCTGTGGAAATTGAGCTGCTGCCTAGGGGAAGAAACCTCAAACTCAGTGGTACTGGGCATTGGGAATATGTTCTCTCCCTTACCCTGTTGCTGTCCTTCAATCTCTCCCTCCCCTACCCACTGAACAAGAGAGATTGTAAGACTTACTGTAGGAACAAGAGTTTACACTTGATTTTTTTTTAATATTGCTTAGTTGTTAAAGATTACACTAAAGATCGGAAGTAGTATTTGGTTCTCAATGTAGAGAATTGGGGTTTAATGTAAACTACAACCACTGGAAATGCACAGTGTTAAGGTAATTTTGTCATCTGCTTATGAGGTGTATGGCTAAGCACTTAGTACTACCCACGCTGTGAAATTTGGAGAGAAACTGCTGGATTTTGGAAAAGCTGTGTTCCTTCATCTTGTATCTCACCCTGTCTGCTAGTGTAGCCACAGCCCCTGTAATGGGGACTTCGCATAAATTGTTTCTGTTTCATTCCTACAACAAGGTACAATATTATCACTTCCTGCATTGTTCTGTGAATTTGCTTTTCTGTCTTTCCTATGTGTTATCTCATCTTTTGGTATATTTGTGTATAATATAGTATAGTATATTTCTGCTCTAAATATTTTCTCATTACCTGCAATGTTCCTCTCTGTTCCTTTCCCTCTGCTTTTTCACCTCCTTCTCAGTCCTTTTATCAGGTGTATTAAGGCTTTTCTCAAGTCTGAGCTACTTTCTTTTAAAGGAATCATTTTATATATAAATAATAGCTTCTAATTATGAAATATACTACATGAAATTTGCAGACAAGAATGATTTTTTAATGTTTAAATGTATGTATTTCACCCACTTTAAGTTACCTCTGAATATGCAAGCTGATTACAAGTTAGGAAAAAGAGGCAACTGAACTTTGGTGTGAACCAGGTGGTACAATTTTGGGCCAGTACAGAACTGTCTTGCCTCACCTGAGACATGATTTTGTGCTTCCTCCATTCTAATCGAAGTAAAACAGGTTATCTTGAATGAATGCATCTTTGAGTTTTAAATTAACAGTAACATATCAGCTTGGTGTGCTCAAAAGCATTTGTGAGGCTATGCTTTCCCAGACTGGTATTTCTTCTCACTTCTGTCCCTAAGCTTTGGATTTTTCTGTGAATTGAGTGATTCTGTGGTATTAAAAGCTTTCAGATTTAACCAGAAAGATTAAGTTGTAATGAAGGATGTGCTATTGTTTAATGAGGATCTTGTAGCACTTAGCAGTAGAGGCAGTGATTGGCAGTAGGGCCATAGGAGGTTTTGTCAGCACTGAATCTAGATGCTCTTTCCTGGCTATAAGCAGTCAAATGATTTTAGTCAGGGAGAGGCTATTGCTCCTGTCTCCAGCTCTCTACTGGAGTCTAAACAACATTTACTGTAGCAGTTTAACCCTTCAGCTTGTTTATGGCTTGTTAAATGTGAGATACTAAAAGTAGAACTTCAGGAAAATCTGTAGTCCTGTGCTGTGAAGGTGAGGGGAAGGTGGGACCAACAAAAAAGTAGGAGACAAGGTACTGGTGGCGGTAATGTGCAAGTCCCTGTAGTGAGAAGTCTGATATGTATGCAGATGCATGTACGTGAAAGGATAGATACATGAGCTCCGCATATGGGCTTGCTGACTGGAAGCTCAGATTGACAAGGTTCGGTCATATGCTGTATGGCAAGGTGGAAGTCTGCACCAGTTTGGCCAGGAGAGACTCGTCTTTAGTGTTGTAAATAAGCAACTGGAAATCCATAAGTCTGGTGAATAGACACTGCAAATTAATGGTTCAGCTTTGACTCAGGGAAAGAGATGGCTCTCTTGCTTCAGTCTTACACATAGCTTGGATCTAGTTACGTTACTAGTTGGGCATTTTTCTTTTTTAATAGACTTACTGCATTATCTCTGTTTTAGAGCGGGGAAACGGTACTTACAGTACCATTGGGGTACTGTGTTGGGGTTATTTGCCTTGGAGCTGAAACTCTGGAACTTGAAACAGTGCTCATGTTATTGAGAAAGTCAGGAATTTCTTGTATGGTGACTCTGAATGCAGTTACTCTGTTTTCAGTGTTCATTGATCCTACACATAGTCCGTTGAAAACTAAAGACATTCCAGAAGCAAACCCACTTCAGAAGGAATTGCAGCTTACATTGCAGTTTTAACTGCAAGTATTCTGATAATAGGCTACCACCCAGCAGTTGTCAGTAAACACTGAGATTACTTGCTGTAGTATGCTTTCTGCATTCTCTCAGTGCATAGAGAAATGTGGCACATACCTTAGTCTTCCTAACCTCTGACTTTAAGAACAGAGCTGTCATATCTCACTTGTGTCACTTACCTAAGCTGTTTGCTTATGTAGCCATGTTGGTAGTTTTGAGTTTTCAAGTATACAGGATCACTTCAGATGTCGTGGGTTGAAGAAGAAAAGAGATTCCATGTGAAAGTCATTGGTACCTGCCATTAGGGCTTCCTGCTGCCCAAGTTCCCATTCTATATGTCTGTTAAAGTAAGGATAAAATGGGTCACACAGTCAAGTGCCTAGCTGAGAGAGGAGAGATGCTCTTAAAGTTGCAGTGTTGCAACAAGCTTCCTCCCACCTCTATCTCAACTACTTTCAGTTAATAACTACTGAAAGAAATCTTTTTAATATCCCAGTATTATTTTCAGTCTTTATCTCCAACCACAGACCCACTTCAGGAGGTGAGAATCCTGTTAGATAGTAGGGAATCTTTATTCTTATCTGGGAATATAATGACAATTCTTAAAGTGACTGGAATGAAAATCATAGAATCACAGAATGGTAGGGGTTGGAAAGGACCTTTAGAGATCATCTAGTCCAACCCCAATTTGGTAAATTGTCATTTATCAAAATGGTAATGGAGAACAAACCTCTTTCTTTACCCTTGAGCATGCTCTGAAGCCATCCCAAGCACTAGAACAGCCTTCTGATACTTGTTTAGAGCTGTTAAAAAGGCAGGAAGTGGCAGTGGAGGGAAGATGCTTATAGATCTTACTAGCAACTGCCTTGTTATTCGGCAGCTGTCTAAGTTTTTTGTTTATTGGTAGTGTTTTTTGTGGGTAAGATCAGGCAAATAACATGTGTTTCAAATAGAAATGCAATATAAGGAAACTGATGTAATAAGACCACGTGGATGAGCTTTCAGTGACTTGGGTGCACAGGTAGTGTATTAAACATCAAGCTTCGTTGTATGTGTCATGATGAAGTACAGAGTTGGTTAAAAAGTTTTTCCTAAAACAATAAATCCTTTAGGTACCACCTTTTAGGTACCTCATCAACACTTCTAAGTACCTGAAGGGTGGATGTCAGGAGAATGGGGTGACATTTTTTGTATAGCATCCAGTGACAGCACTAGCGGTAACGGACGTAAGCTGGAACACAAAAGTTCCACTTAAATACACAGAAAAACTTCTTTCCTGTGAGAGTGAGGGAGCCCTGGCACAGACTGCCCAGGGAGGCTGTGGAATCTGCTGCTCTGGAGGTTTTCAAAACCTGTCTGGACACGTTCCTGTGCAACCTGATTGACATGAACCTGCTTTAGCAGGGGGGTTGGACTAGATGATTTCTAAAGGTCCCTTCCAACCCCTACCATTCTGTGGTTCTGTGAAAAGGTGTGGAGGTGCTTCCTTGAAAGCCTAGCCAGTAAGTCGTGGAGCCTACTCTAGCACCTAAGGAGGGGAGCCTACTGCTACTGATCAGTTAGCAATTGAAGTCAGCATCTTGATTCAACTGGTGGCACAGCCGAATTAGAATGTAATTTTTTTTGAAAGCAAAACCAAGTTTACCTCATAATGCAGCGAGGTAAATGTCTGAAATACATATACTTCCTCTTTCCTCAGTGTCATGGTGCAACTGACAAGTTAAATAGCCTTTGGAGAAGCATTTTCATAGTCATGACCAGGATAAGTCTCTGTGGATTTGACTTTGTTTGGTTTTGTTGTAGGTCAAAAAAGATGTTGCAATGCAAGATGGTAAAATCTACCTGAGGTTGACAGTTATTTTACAGAACAAGTCAACGAGGCTTATCCATACTGAGTGGGGAGAGTAGGGAAAATTAGTTTGGGTTAGGGATCTTAATGACTGTGGAGTAGATAATAATAAAGCTGCTAATCAAGGAGAGCTTTTGGATAGGAGGGGGAGGTAAGAACTCTTACCTTGAGCTGTCTGCTAGAAGTTAGAGAGATGAGTGATCCTAAGACTTAGTTTTGTTTGAAAGGGATGTAGTCTTGAATGGGAAGTGGATGATAGTGTGTCAGCATAGAAGTATAAGTCACATTTACTAGCGAGATTTCTGAGTGAATGCATGGAGCCAGAAGAGAACACAGCTCTGTGGGATCCTTAGATAATTGTGTGTGGATTAGAATTTTTTTTCCAAATTATATGATTATATGGTTGAAGGTGCAAGCAGAGAGAGAAAAGAAACAGATGATAACAGTCATACAAATGAACAGGAGGTGACACATAGCTTATTATTGGGAAGAAGTACTAACTCGGGGAGAATGAGGATTAACCACTGATACAGAGGTATGGGGAGAAGTCAAAGGTTTCAGTAGGGTAACTTCAGTTTGATGTGAGAGGCAGAAGACAGTGCTGGTTGATAACAAACTAAACATGAGCCAGGAATGTGCCATATTTTGTGGCCAGTTTTGGAGTACCTTCGTGTCGCAGTCAAAGGGTACAAGGGCAGGCTTGTATGATACGTAGCCTGAGTAGTCTTCCAAACTTGAACTGTTTGTTGCTTAAGAGTTTTACGAGTTTAAGTGTTTTCCATTTGGAAACCCTCAGTCCAGTCTCTACAAGTCACATTATAGGTACTAGAAATTTGTGTCTAACCCGTGTCTTGTGGTAAAGAATTCCACAGGCATGGTTATATGTGGTGAAAGTAATCATATTCTCTGTTGGTCTTTAAATCCACCACATGCAAGCTCTTTATACTGAAGGAAGTAAAGGCTTCTCAGAAAAGCCATTTGATATAAGGCCTGGTAACAAAACAAGTAGTTAAAACTAGTTGTAACTGCACAGAGGAATAGTGTTAGGAAGTTTCTGATGTTGTAATGAAGTCTAGTGGGAAAGAAGAGAATGTAGTAGAGGGGCTCCTAACTCAAGTACTTAATGAATAAGGTCATATAACTTGCTTGTATTACCAGCCCCGAATTATGTTTTGATTACTCAAGAAATCCATTCCAGCCAACTACTTAGTGTGGGAAAAAACAGTCTGAAAGCGAATGGGCTGTCCTCAATGATGGCCTGCTGGAGCATGCAAAATTAGAAAAAAATGAAGTTTAGGTGTAAGGAATGATGGACAGCAGAAAGGCATCAGATGTTCCTGCTTTGGGAAGGGTTGGTGGCCACCAAGTACTTCAGCACCCTGCAGATTCTGGATGGAATGAAATCTTTGTGTGTTTTCATCCACCATGAGGTCTAAAAATTTTCTGTGGCAGCTGCTAAATGAAAACTAACACTTGGGGAAACTTTGTTTTTACCATTCTTCTCTGTTCAACTGTAGAACATTGTGTGGATTTTTTTCATTGTTTTTACTTAGCTTTTTTAACATTTAAGAGTAGTTAATTAGCGTAAAACCTCTGGGTTTTGGGCCAGTAAAACTCTTTTCCACTTTGATACCTGTTGATATGCTTCATGCAAGTGATACAGTTACATTTGTATTAGAAAGTTAATGAGACTTCTCAAAATGCAAATGTGAGACTGTATTTTAAAAAGGAGAATTTGTATTTTTAAGACTTACAGAAGCTAAATAGGATGTGAGTGCAATGCATGGGGACGCCTCTTATTTCAGGTTTCTCACTCTTGGCACACCTTGGTTAATTAGAACATTAGTACACCTTTTAATTAGACAAGCAATCATGTGGTCTTCTCTGCAGTCATGAAGGCTGGAGGAATCAGATATTTTTACCCTACCTAGATTCTTAGCATAAATTAATTCATCATGCATGCACAACTGGGCACCTTGAAGTTTTCCATTTTTAATTCTGATACTAGATGCATTACTTTGAACTTAAGTTTTGCATCTTACTTTCTGGAGTTTATGCTGTGAGCTTGTGCCTGAAGCTGATGGAGCAGTAAGCACTGGATTTCTATAGGCCTTCAAGCTGTGCTACCAGTTTCATCTGTCAGGTATAAGGAAAATTAAGAGAAGGGATGTTCAGGCGGCTGAATAAACAAGTTTCTTGCTTTTAATTACACATCTGGTTTAACATTATTAGGTTTTTCTAATCAAAGACAATTAAAATTTCCTATGTCATATCAAACATGCAGCCAAAATTGAGTTTGTTTGTAGCATATGCCAGTGGATGCTTTCTGAATGTATCTGAATGTTTTGGAATTCCAGGTATCGTACAAACAGCCTGGTAGAATGAAATAAATAGTAGTTTACTTCTAAGGAAACTCCACTTGATCTATTTTTTTTTAATTATTTTTATTTTAACTACTTGTATCATCTGGGAGAGCTATTGGCTGCCTATCCTATTGCTGAAAGGAAAAACCATATTAGAGACTAAATTACTCATTTTCATTGGGAAGAAATTTAACCACGGAAGACCTCTTTTTAGACTGTCCATAAGCAAATAAAGTTTTATTACATCACAAGAGTTATACAATGAAATAGACTTTACAGATGCCACAGGTACATCCTTCATATCTAGAAAAGTCTGAAGAATGTGTCTTTGGGAGGTGTTTAGTGACGCAAGGTGAGCAGCAGTGCTACAGCAGACAGTACCAGGGTTTGGCTTGAGTGGAGTTAATTTTCTTCACAGCTGCTCATGTAGTGCTGGGATTTAGACTGGTGACTAAAACAGTGCTGATAACATAGCAGCGTATTAGGTATTGCTGAGCAGTGCTTGCACAGGGTCAGAGCCTTCCCTGTTTCCCACTGAGCAGACTGAGGAGAGGGCACAGCAGGGACAGTAGCCTCCCACTGACCAAAGGTCTGTTCCATGCCGTACAGCATCATTCTCTGCAAATAAAACAAAGGGGAGTTTTTCCAAGTTGCTATTGCCCAGGGACTGGCTGGGCATCGGTCTGCTAGTGATGAGTGATTGCTTCTGTGTCACTAGGAAAATGTTTTCCCTTTTTTTTTTTNATTTTGTGGCCAGTTTTGGAGTACCTTCGTGTCGCAGTCAAAGGGTACAAGGGCAGGCTTGTATGATACGTAGCCTGAGTAGTCTTCCAAACTTGAACTGTTTGTTGCTTAAGAGTTTTACGAGTTTAAGTGTTTTCCATTTGGAAACCCTCAGTCCAGTCTCTACAAGTCACATTATAGGTACTAGAAATTTGTGTCTAACCCGTGTCTTGTGGTAAAGAATTCCACAGGCATGGTTATATGTGGTGAAAGTAATCATATTCTCTGTTGGTCTTTAAATCCACCACATGCAAGCTCTTTATACTGAAGGAAGTAAAGGCTTCTCAGAAAAGCCATTTGATATAAGGCCTGGTAACAAAACAAGTAGTTAAAACTAGTTGTAACTGCACAGAGGAATAGTGTTAGGAAGTTTCTGATGTTGTAATGAAGTCTAGTGGGAAAGAAGAGAATGTAGTAGAGGGGCTCCTAACTCAAGTACTTAATGAATAAGGTCATATAACTTGCTTGTATTACCAGCCCCGAATTATGTTTTGATTACTCAAGAAATCCATTCCAGCCAACTACTTAGTGTGGGAAAAAACAGTCTGAAAGCGAATGGGCTGTCCTCAATGATGGCCTGCTGGAGCATGCAAAATTAGAAAAAAATGAAGTTTAGGTGTAAGGAATGATGGACAGCAGAAAGGCATCAGATGTTCCTGCTTTGGGAAGGGTTGGTGGCCACCAAGTACTTCAGCACCCTGCAGATTCTGGATGGAATGAAATCTTTGTGTGTTTTCATCCACCATGAGGTCTAAAAATTTTCTGTGGCAGCTGCTAAATGAAAACTAACACTTGGGGAAACTTTGTTTTTACCATTCTTCTCTGTTCAACTGTAGAACATTGTGTGGATTTTTTTCATTGTTTTTACTTAGCTTTTTTAACATTTAAGAGTAGTTAATTAGCGTAAAACCTCTGGGTTTTGGGCCAGTAAAACTCTTTTCCACTTTGATACCTGTTGATATGCTTCATGCAAGTGATACAGTTACATTTGTATTAGAAAGTTAATGAGACTTCTCAAAATGCAAATGTGAGACTGTATTTTAAAAAGGAGAATTTGTATTTTTAAGACTTACAGAAGCTAAATAGGATGTGAGTGCAATGCATGGGGACGCCTCTTATTTCAGGTTTCTCACTCTTGGCACACCTTGGTTAATTAGAACATTAGTACACCTTTTAATTAGACAAGCAATCATGTGGTCTTCTCTGCAGTCATGAAGGCTGGAGGAATCAGATATTTTTACCCTACCTAGATTCTTAGCATAAATTAATTCATCATGCATGCACAACTGGGCACCTTGAAGTTTTCCATTTTTAATTCTGATACTAGATGCATTACTTTGAACTTAAGTTTTGCATCTTACTTTCTGGAGTTTATGCTGTGAGCTTGTGCCTGAAGCTGATGGAGCAGTAAGCACTGGATTTCTATAGGCCTTCAAGCTGTGCTACCAGTTTCATCTGTCAGGTATAAGGAAAATTAAGAGAAGGGATGTTCAGGCGGCTGAATAAACAAGTTTCTTGCTTTTAATTACACATCTGGTTTAACATTATTAGGTTTTTCTAATCAAAGACAATTAAAATTTCCTATGTCATATCAAACATGCAGCCAAAATTGAGTTTGTTTGTAGCATATGCCAGTGGATGCTTTCTGAATGTATCTGAATGTTTTGGAATTCCAGGTATCGTACAAACAGCCTGGTAGAATGAAATAAATAGTAGTTTACTTCTAAGGAAACTCCACTTGATCTATTTTTTTTAAATTATTTTTATTTTAACTACTTGTATCATCTGGGAGAGCTATTGGCTGCCTATCCTATTGCTGAAAGGAAAAACCATATTAGAGACTAAATTACTCATTTTCATTGGGAAGAAATTTAACCACGGAAGACCTCTTTTTAGACTGTCCATAAGCAAATAAAGTTTTATTACATCACAAGAGTTATACAATGAAATAGACTTTACAGATGCCACAGGTACATCCTTCATATCTAGAAAAGTCTGAAGAATGTGTCTTTGGGAGGTGTTTAGTGACGCAAGGTGAGCAGCAGTGCTACAGCAGACAGTACCAGGGTTTGGCTTGAGTGGAGTTAATTTTCTTCACAGCTGCTCATGTAGTGCTGGGATTTAGACTGGTGACTAAAACAGTGCTGATAACACAGCAGCGTATTAGGTATTGCTGAGCAGTGCTTGCACAGGGTCAGAGCCTTCCCTGTTTCCCACTGAGCAGACTGAGGAGAGGGCACAGCAGGGACAGTAGCCTCCCACTGACCAAAGGTCTGTTCCATGCCGTACAGCATCATTCTCTGCAAATAAAACAAAGGGGAGTTTTTCCAAGTTGCTATTGCCCAGGGACTGGCTGGGCATCGGTCTGCTAGTGATGAGTGATTGCTTCTGTGTCACTAGGAAAATGTTTTCCCTTTTTTTTTTTCCTTCACTTACTAAATTGTCTTCAGTCTAGAAGTTTTCTTGCTTCCTGGTCCTTCCAGTTTTCTTCCCACACCCAGTTAAGGGCAGAGTGAGCAAGTAGCTGGGCGTTACAAGTTTACTTGGCTGCTGGGGTTAACCCACCATGCAGACTAAACTTAGTGCTGGATAAATTTAAAACAGTATCTGTTGAAAGGAGAACAATTTAATCTCCTCCAATTTCATTGACACACTGTCCTAGATTGCAAAGTCGAATAATATTGAAAGCTAGCAGTCGATGCCTTGTCATCAAGTAAGGAGAGCTTAGCGATTTCGTAAGAGATTTCTTTACACTGTCTGTTGAAAGTAATGAGTGATAGTAGAAACTATTATTTGGAGTGTGTTTCCTTTACCTCATGTGCGGTCAACAAAATGGAATGCAAGTCACAAATCTGAAACTACTCAGAAGAAATATTTTAATTCCATGTCTAGTAAGTCATACTTAAATTCATGGCTTCCTGTGTTTGAGTAAACTAACCAACTTCAATAGTTGTAGAGAATGTGTGTGTTGTCTAGAAAGTACCCATTTTTTTTTTAGGATCAATTGTAACAGTTTAGAGAGGGATCTGGATTCTATCTGTTCTATAATATAGTTTTGTATACATACCACCACCCCCCCCCCCCCCCCCACCCCGACCCCCCAAAGCATTTGGAGTGTGGTCATGTGAGACAGGATACTACACAAGTGAACTCCAGGTCAGACTTGTAACTTGAATTTCTAATGTGTTTGTGTTTTGGTTTGGAGAGGTGACTTTTGTCACTAGAACAGAAACCTCAAGGTCTTGGGTTTTGATTTTTTTTTTTTTTTTTTAATAATTAGTGAGTCACCATAACCCCAGATTTTGGCACTGGTGTTCACCCTAGCTAAAATTTTAAGATAGTGATCCCACTGTCTACTGTTACCTTACAAATGACCAATACTCTTCTGAACACAGTTTGCGAGCTGCCCCTCAATAGCTTGAAAAATGATAGCATGCAGGCTGCTGCACAACAGGTTTGATCCAGTGTAGCTCAGTGATGGTATAGTCTTGAGCAAATACATAAATCAGTCCATACTATTCTACAAATGAGTACCCTCTCATTGTGTTGGAGGTGTGAGTGGGTGCTGGTAACCAATGTTTTTTCAAGTTAAATGGGATCCATTTGATGGGATTGGCAACAGCATTGTAAAATGGGTAAATTCTGTTCAACTTCCCTTGGAAACAAGATGTAATGCAGTGGAATTGTCTCCAATTGATCTTGATAATGTGCTTCATTAAGAATGTATATTCTTAAATTCTGCTTTCTCCTGGAAGTTGGTTAGCACATCACACCCTGAAATTCAGAATTAGCCATGTCTAAAAGTGGTGTTCTTTGTGTTACAGAGGATGTGATGTTCAGTGATGATGATTTTTGCTGTGGAAGGGGTTAATTTTATCTGTTAGTGCTGTAAAAACTGGCTGATTGCTTTGTTTAAACATTTGTCCCTTATACCTAAGAAGAGAAACTAAATGTGGCTCTCATGTTTGGATTTTTACCAGAAAACCTAACACGTGGGAAGACAAAACTAATTTTTTGACGAAAAAATAGTTTGTCTCCCAACAGATTGAATTCTGTGAGCATGTTACTGTCATTTTTCAGTCATATAGGTAATAGAGGATAAAAGTGTAGTCTTTCAAGGTATATGTGTTAAGTATATCAGTACTTTTGAAGGGATATTTCAAAACCCGTATACTAGGCATATTCTTGTTACTGTACTCAGTACTTTAACTGTTTAATTTTTTTTGAAGCTCTAAGGGATGTTACATATTCCTTACATACATATATGCATACCACTTGGCTAAAGTGAGCTGAACTGTGGTGGTAGTCCAAGGAGGAAATGGAACCAGTTTTGAGAAGTGTGATGTGAGGCATTCAGAGATGTCTGGCCTCTCCACTCTCAGGGAATACCTTTACATTGATTTTTAAGTGCTTGCGAGTCTCTTTATTGCCATAAAATATTGGAAACTGCAGTGTTGTAAGGAAGCATTTTTAACTTCCTGAGACTATGCCAGCTTCTGCTCTGATGTTAGAAAAGTGATGTAAGAGTTATTTAGGGCTGTAGCCCTGAATTTCTTACTGAATTCGGAATGACCTGTTTTACAGAAATAAGCAATTTATTATACATTGCTTAAGTGCTTATGACTGCAGTACTAAATATATATCACCAGTGTTGTTATGAATACTTACTGTCTATAGAAATAGCTTACATGACTAGAAGAAATGAGGAAATTAAGTATTGTAGTTCTGTTTAATCTGTTTAGGTAGTAAGACTAAGTTTTGGAGCCTAGAATTTCATTCGTTTCACATTTACAAAGTTGAGCCTGTGTTTTGGTGTCTTCCTGAATCACTAGTGCAAAATGCACAAATAAATTACTTTCTCTGGTATATTAACCTACACACTGAGCACATCTTGCAGTCTGTTTTGGCAACTTCTGTACTGTTCCTTAGTATTGTATAGGCTATATCACAGAATCACAGGAGTCACAGAATAATAGGGGCTGGAAGGGCCCTCCTCTAAAGATCATCTAGTACAACTCCCCTCTTAAAGCAGGTCCGTCTAGATCAGGTCACACAGGAGTACATCCAGGTGGGTTTTTAAAACCCACAGAGAAGGAGACTCCACACCCTCCCTGGGCAGCCTGTGTCAGTGCTCTGTCACTCTCACAGTAAAGAAGTTTTTCCATAAGTTTAAGTGGAACCTTTTGTGTTCCAACTTTTGTCCATTACCTCTAGTCCTGTCCCTGGACACTACAGAAAAAAAAAAACCTTGCCCCCATCCCCTTGACATCCACCTTCAAATAAGTATTAATGAAGTCTTCTCTCAGTCTCCTCTTTTCCAAGCTGAACAGCCCCATTTCCCGCAGCCTTTCCTCATAAGAAAGATGCTCCAGTTCCTTGATCATCTTGGTGGCCCTACACTGGACTTTCTTCAGCAGTTCCCTGTCCCTCTTCTGCTGAGAAGCCCAGAACTGGAGCCAGGACTCCAGATGAGTCCTCACCATGGCAGAGTAGAGGGGGATAAGAACCTCCCTTGACTTGCTGGCCACACTCTTCTTGATGCATCCCAGGATGCCATTGGCCTTCTTGGCCACGAGGGCACATTGCTGGCTCATGGTCGGTTTATTGTCAACCAGGACTGCCAGGTCTCTCTCTGCAGAGCTACTGTCCAGCAGAACAATCCCCAGCCTGTACTGGTGCATAGGGTTGTTCCTTCCAAGATGCAAATCTCTGCATTTGCCCTTGTTGAACCTCATGAGGTTCCTCTCTGCCCAACTCTCAAGCCGGTCCCACTGAATGAGATCCCACTGAATGGCAGCACAGCCTTCTGGGGAATCAGCCAGTCCTCCCACTTTGGTGTCACCAGTGAACTTGCTCAGGGTACACTCTGTCCCCTCATTGAAGAAGTTGAGTAAGACTGACCTCACAACTGATCCCTGAGGAACTCCACTGGCCACAGGCCTCCATCTTGACTCCATTGATAACCACTCTCTAGGCTTTGTCATTCCACCAGTTTTGGTTCACCTCACCATTCACTCATCCAACCCACACTGCCTGAGCTTTTTGATGAGCTGTGAAATGTGTTTAGATTCTCTTAGTTACAAAACAAAAGGATCAGAAGATAATGGATGGATATAGACAAAATGAGATGATATTAAGTGTTCTTTGTTTTATTAAAATGTAAGCTTTATTCAATTTACTGGATTAGTCATAAGAATGCATGTTTTGGAGTAGATCTATATTTTTCCTGTGGGGATTTTGTCAAAAAATGCTCATACCATCTGGGTACAATGCTCTGTGGGAATCCTGTCAAAACTCTTGATGAAATTGATAACCCCACATTAGTGGGTACCTGCCTGCTATGCTGGAGCTGCTGGCTTCTGGCAGGCAGGCAGGGAGCTTGGTGTGTCAGAGACTGCCTCATGCCAGGGCTGCTGGGCCCCCGCACTCCCAGCCTGCAGGGCCACATGCCCTCCCTCTGCCTGGGGCTTAGTAGGAAGGTCTTCTTCAACTCCTGCTTCGGGAGCCCATCTGTTAACTGGAAATAAAGAAATTGGTTTACCTTTCTTTTCTTAAGATTGAGTTGCTCTCCAGATCTCTCTCTTGGAGTAGGATTTTTCATTTACTTTGCAATGGTTTGGGTGCGAGAAACGAATGGAGGAAAAAGAGGTTTTAGAGGGAATGCTTTCCAGGGGGAGATTTCTGCTATACAGCAGGTGTTCCCAGGGATGGACGGAGGGGGCTGAAGGGCTACATGCACAGATGGTGACAGATCGTACTGTACCAGTCTGGGAAAATGATTAATCAATACTACAAGGATTTATTCTTGTATTTGGTTCTTTTAATTTGGCCTTCTGTTCCTCTGCCTAGGAGTTCTGTAAGAGAATGTTCTAAGTGTGATGCTGATTCAGGATACTGGTGATTTTTGAAAGCAATCAAAACAGTTCCCTAACTGTTTTTTAGCTGGATCTTGTTGCAAATGGCAGTGAAGAGAACAAATGTTCTACCCATGTTTCTAATTCCAAGTTGCATAAATATGGCTCAGATTTTAATGAAGGGGATTTGGGGAAATCATACTGAGGAATAGCAAATGCTAAGTGAGAAGGATGCTTAACGCACAATTTTTGTACTCCTATTGCACTCGCATTGCTGTAGGCAACCTTCATTCTGAGACTTGCCAAGTTTTGAGAGTTTGCCCGATTTTATTGATCTTTTAATAGGAAGCTTGTAACTTGATAAATCTTGTTTGCAGCAACATTAAAATGAAAAAAAAAATCATCTGAAGTGATATTCTTTACACCAGTGTAATTTATAGAGTTGGAACTTTTAGGTGCCTGATGCAGGTCTTTGTTTCCTGAGGTACTGGAAAATGTTATTGCCTTTTATGGAGGATCAGTGCTGGAGGGAGAAAATGTCATCCAGTAAGCATAAGGCCCCTTCTCTTTTTCTCTTCATCTCTTTAATGTTAGCTGCCTTTCCACTGTTTGATTTTTCCTCCTTGTCCTGTTCCACTCCCTCATCCAAGTCTAGATTTTACTAGCCTGGTTTCTTTTAATATTTACTGCCTTGAAGCTTTCTGCTAAGCTAGAACCTCTCTTCCCTCTATGCTCAGTTATAATGCTTCTATTAGGCACTCTCTTCCCCCTTGTGTTCCTTGTCCAAAATGAGCTGTCTTTTCCCCTAGCTTCTGTTAGGCACTCTCTTCCTTCTTGTGTTCCTTGTCCAAAATGAGCTGTCTTTTCCCCTAATAACAGAATGAAAGATTCCTGTTCAGGATGTGCTTCCAATACCTCCCCAGCTGTTTCAAGCAGTTCTTCCCCATATGGTAGTTCACTGTATCTTTGTTTTCTGCCCACTGCCTCAGCTCTTCAGTCTACCTTCCCTCTCTCCTGCTTGTTTCCACCAACCTGCTGATGGCAATACCTTCTCCCAGCATACACATGTTTTCCCTGGTCAGCTCCTAAGTTTGTCCTTCCTCTCTCCTCCCATTTTTCCTTTATGCCTTACCACTTTCCTGTATCTCGATTCCCCGTTTTCCCTTGCAATTTCTCTGTCACACTTTTGGTATTTGAACTTGTTTCACTATGGATATCAGTGGTGAAGTAACAGAGGTTGCTGGAAAGGGAGACCTGAAGTGTCTGTGGGGACTCTACCTTAATCCAGTGGGAGCAGTACGTAGAGGAGAAATAGCCTTGAGACAAAGATCACTTGCTTGCTCCATTGAAATGGCTTGTGATTGGGCCTGATGTGTGTGGAGTTGGAGCTTGCTTCTCAAATCCTCAGAGATTTTAGTCAAATTCTTTACAGTATTTACTCTGTGTTTGTAAATATGTCAGAGGCAGGGAGAACTTGTCACCTGACACTGAGGGGACAGACGTGTTCTTTTGAGGATCCTTGGCAGAATGGTGATGGCACTAAATTGTAGTTACAATTAAAGCTTTATTTTCTTTAACAAGATGTTGCAATTAGTATGGCACAGAATTTATTATTAGGATGGCACAGGATTTCTATGTACAGAATCAATATAGTACCATTTCTAAGTAGTGTTAACGTGGAATTTATAATACAAGTTAATTTATAATTTCTACTCACCTGTATCCTCTGCTGATTAGGCCACATCTTTAACACATGGTTTGCTGTATCAATATAACAATAATAATCTAGACTCAAAATTCATATGAAAGAATACAAGTCACCCCTCAGTCCTGGGAGGAAGCAGAGCACAGTGGAGGCATCCCTGGCCCTTGGTGCATCCTGAGCCTCACTATCCAGCAACAGCTCTGGTCCAAGTTCTCTCCTTAGGAGGGGTGGCTTTTTGATCTTATAGATGTTCTGGGTGCTGCTACACTTCCCTGTTCTGTCATGGAGCCATCACTACCACTTGGAGGCCCTGGTTGCTCAGGACTTTGAAGGCCAGCAAGGGAAGGAGTAATCAGCTTGGCACCCAGGAACCTTGAGGCCAGTAGGGAGGACCAGAAATCTGTTTGGTTTGTCTGCTTGGTTCACAGGACCTTCGGGGTCTGATAATGAGGGGAAAGAGAATGAATGTGATGCACTCGGTCCCAGAGAATGGCTGCTTGCCTCATAAAATGCCTCCTAAAAAAACACATTGCCAGGGGTCAGGAGTGGGGGGCATCAGTCACAGAACAACCCTATGAACAGTTAGTTTCAGTGTGAACAATTAGTTTGGTAGAGACTGAAGCAATAGTTTTAGAATGGAAAGTTATTGATGAAATTGACAATAATAGGTGGTCCCAGCCTCCCTCTTAATACTAGTGAAAGGTGTTAGTAACAAGTAAAGATGTTTTTTGCTGGAGGAATGACCTACAAGTGATTGAAAGCCACAAGGTTAACTTCTAAGGTGGGAAGAAGTTACTTATGTTAGTAAAAAAATACATTAAGAAATACTGTAATGTGTGAAAAACCAAAGTCACTTAAGGCTGAATGTCAAGACTGTAAAGCAGTGTGCTATGGGATGTTTCTTTCATGCAATTAATAGAAATTCTTTTATTTAAAATGTTTATGTGTTGACCAGATGAAATGCACAAATATTCTGTAATAAGCACTTTCCTATTAATGAGAGGAAGATTCTTTTGTCTCTGAGAAAGCATATGTTTGAGTTCTAGAAATGCAATACATAGCATAACCTCAAGTGGTGTTCACAAAGCTACTTGAAATAGACTGCTACTTTTCACTGTCATCCTTAAGTAGGGCATAGGGCTCCTAAATGTCCATGGAAATTTAAGTTCAAGGGGCAAAAACTGGGCTCCAATCCAAAGCCATTTGAAGCTGATTAAGAGACTGTTTGTGGCTATGGAGGGCTCTAGTTTAGCTCACTAGCAGGACAGATTTGAGTCTCAGGTGTTCAGACAGGCTTTTTTGGTTAATTGATTCTGTGTGCTTGTGTCTCCACTTTCTTCAAGATGAAAAGTCACTTTTAGAGTTGGATGAAGATGTTGTTCCAAATGTTAATAGACATTTAGAGCTTGCTCACCCTCGTAGCTGAGCTAGGTTGCTTACATACTATTCACCAATTGAAGTTTTCCACTGAACAAAAAAGATTTTTGAAAAACTCTTACCTAGCATTCTGTAAAGCTTCATGAAAAACAGAATTTAGCACTTGAGGTTCAAAATATTTGTGTCACTTCAGGGGGATAAGTCAAAACTTGTTTTAAGTAATTTCTTCTATGTTTGACCTCTAGGTTCCAGCAAGATGTGGAGTGACAGTCCGAGACAGCCTAAAGAAAGCTTTGATGATGAGAGGTCTTATTCCAGAATGCTGTGCTGTTTACAGAATACAAGATGGGTATGGTTTGTGTGTGATGGTTTTTGCTCTTAGAATCTCTTCTTGAGTTACCCAGTATGGCTGATTCTATCCAACATGTGCAATTTGTTGTCAGAGTTCAGAATTATATGATACTTTGCTCCAAAACAATTTATGCCTTGAAGACGTGTCTAAGAAGAACAGCAAACGCTTAGGAAAAGACTTAATCACTTGAAAAGCAGGCATAATGTAGAGTAGTAAAAGCTTATAGACTGCTGGCAAAACACTCATTAATCAAACTCATGCTAACCAAACAAGTATTAAATAGATTTTGTTAAGTTTTTTTTATTTTATTTGACTCAGTTACAGTGCATTCTTAACTGAATGTAGAGTTCTTGTAGGGGAAAAAAAAATGAATTTCCATCCCTAGAAAGCTAGTAGATTATCTTACTGCACAAAATTAGCCCTCTTTCTGGAGCTCTTACAGAATAGGTACTTTCACAAGTACTTTATTTGATCAGAAAAGTATCCATCACCTTGGAACCAAGGAATTGACCACTATGAGAGCTGATTGAAAAAGTGCATTGCTTTCATGCAGTTTGTCCCAGGAAGGTGTGCTTTCCTGGGTATGTGCTGAGCTTAATGTCTTGTCCTTGAAGTTTCCTGCATTTAGAGACTGGATAGCAAACCCCCACAGTCCTGATCTCACATCTTCAGCAAGAGACTTGGGAGGGTTTGTACATGGATGCTAATGAAAGGCTTATGTTCACTTCAGAGCAAAGAAGCCAATTGGTTGGGACACTGACATTTCCTGGCTCACAGGAGAGGAGTTGCACGTGGAAGTCTTGGAGAATGTGCCACTCACGACACACAACTTTGTATGTACTGGTTTTTATGAAATGTTAAGTAGAGTTAAGTCAACTTTGCACTAGTAAATTCTAATTAAAAATATTGAGTAATATTTTGCATCTGTGGGATGTGCTGAGGATTGCAAAAGAAGTTTTTAATCACAGTAGCTTAAGTGAATTAGATAAATTATAATTGAAGTAAGTGATGTTAGATTACTTGGTAGCCCTTGACTTTCACATTTGGATGGAATACACCCTCTAAAATCTATAAATGTGGGGGGTTTAAATCAGCACTGCATTGCAGAGCTGTAATAATAATCTACTATTTTTGTATTGCTGTATCTATAAAATGTATTCTGGGCCTCCCTGCTGGCTCTGCAGCAGCAATTAACTAATGAACTAACTATTCCCAGAGCGGTGCTGACATCATCAGTGATGCTAGTGTACAAATATGTTTTGACCTGATAAGGCACCAAGATAAGTAAATGGAAGCTGCTAAACAGAAGCCATCTAAACGGTGCCAGCTACACACAAAATCCTGGAAATAATGTTGTCACGTTGAGAAGAAAGACCTTTGATTTAAATAAATCCTCAAAATTCTATTTGCAAGCTGCTTGAACTGTTTTACACCCAGAAACTTACTTTTACTATGGCTAGTTAGAGGAAACTCTCATAGGCTTAACATTTTTTAACATAATTCTGGAATTTTTATTATTATATGTAGTAATACAACTAGAATGTGGTCTTATGCCAACTATTGTGAAGTTGTTAAAAATGAAACTAAGTCACTTGCCCGCCACCGCATATTATGGGGATAATATCTCTATTACACATTATATGTATTTATTTAATATACAATATCTTGTTATATATATTATAATATTTAATATTATATATAATATTTTGCAATCAAATGTTTACTGAGTTTTACCAGGCCAAATTACAATATATATGTAATCATACATAGAAGCCATGCTTGTAAGCCCTGTGCATATTTCCAGTCTTGTGAATGTTGAATAGAAATATCATTTGGCTCCTGGGAAAAAAAAAAAAATAACCTTTCAGCAGCTTTGTTTTTATAGGTTGTATCCAACTAAATTCTGAATGTTTCTCTAACATGATAATAGTGCACTGTTTTGCTTCAGATTTGATGCTGTTTTTCTTACTGCTAATGAAGGGAAACATTAATTCCAATAAATGGTTGAAAGGAAATTTTGATGTATGAAGACTGTTTCAAAAAGGGGACAATCGTTTATGTAAAACTGTTTGATATAAAAGCATAGCTCTCACAACGAAAAAGAGACTTGTAACTGTATTTGAGGGAAGTGAAAGCAAATAGCTTATCTTAGGCTTACAGAAGGACACTATTTGATTGTTATTATTTTTGACAATGTAGGTACGGAAAACATTCTTCACGTTAGCATTCTGCGACTTTTGTCGAAAGCTGCTTTTCCAGGGATTCCGGTGCCAGACATGTGGCTATAAATTTCACCAGCGCTGTAGTACAGAAGTGCCACTGATGTGTGTTAATTATGACCAACTTGAGTAAGTAGTCACAATTGATTTCCAAGTTGAGGCTTTTGTTAAGCTTACAGCCGTCAGTGATTTCTTGTGTTAAATCTGTAGATCGGGAAGTTAGAGGAGATACTTGAAAGAAATACAGGAGTTCAACTGTCCTAGTGAGACTGCATAATTCATATTCTCTCTGTGCTAGCTCAGACAGCCAGTTCATATGGTTTTTTTGATGTACTACAAAATCCTTTCTTTGAAGCATGAATGGGGTGGCTGAACACTTGTCTGTATCAGACAGACATCTCGTTGTTCACAGTTGTTAATCAAAACTGGTTATTTTATTATGTAATGTCTAGTGCCTTTAAATGTCTAGATATGGGTTTAGAAGCAGGTTGATTCTCTTCAGTCTGAAAAAAATACTGGTTTTACAATAATTGAAAATGAATCCGTTAGTGAGTTTGATGCCTAGGTAAGAAACATAAAAGAGAATGTTCCAAACAGTCATATCTTCTTGAATCTAATTATTGATCTATTTGGTTAAGTCTTAGATGTAGGTTAAGGATCTGGTGTAAACTACCTCTATGTTCTATTTGATTGGTTTCAGCAGCGGCTATTAAGTCTTCTAAATAGACTTTCATATAAGAAATCAATTAATTTGTGCTTGTTGTGGTACTTGTAACTGTTTCTTTGGGCACTTCTAGAGTTTTGTGCTCAGGACTTGTGGCCAGCACAGTTTGATCTGTTTGGGTTTTAGCATCACTTTGGTGCAGACATTAAAATAAGTTTGTGTGCTCACCATATAGGTATACATTTAGCATTCTTGAGGAAGCAGATGTTTGCAATTTAAACTAAAAGATTTAAAAATTACTTTCTGCAAAGCTGTGCTTGAGGCATGATATTTTGACCTTTTATCAAGTAAATAATATTTTTAGCAAATCTTGTAGATCGAAGTGTTAGCATCGTCCATTTTAAAATTTAGAATTTGATCATTGAGGATTTGTGTGGGGTATTTTCCCCCCAGTCTTTGAGTGTCATACTGTGAAGCTTCTGGGTTTTGCACAAGTTAGGTTGTTTTTGTTTTGTTCTTGCCTCACAGTTTGCTGTTTGTCTCCAAGTTCTTTGAACATCACCCCATACCACAGGAGGAGGCCTCCCTAGGAGAGACCACCCCAGCATCTGCATCGTACCCCTCAGTGCCCCCCTCAGATTCTGTTGGGTATGACCTTATTCCTGCTGTTTAATAACATAACATTTCAATACTATATGCTTAGAAACACTCAAATACTGCTTTACAGTCTCTACTTTTTTGTAATTTGGCTTGTCATGCAAATATGTCCACCTGTGTCTAATTTTGAAGAAGTGAATGTTTTCATTCACAGGAATGATACAAATTAGTAATGAATCGAGGTTAAATGTGTGCACAAGTGTCTACAATTGGAGCCTTAACTGTGAAACTGATTTTTTTTCTGCATAGTAGCTTGGTCTAAACTGGAAAGATTTTATACTCAAAGTTAATACAAAACAAAACTATATTCGCATATTCTTCTAGTTTGTGTTATTGAACTGCAATTTATCTGTCTTGCTGTGTGACACACCTCTGTTTCAGAATAACTCACACAAGACTGATGTAAACAAATGCCGATTATGGGTTCATAAAACTGCTTTAGTAGCTTTTCCACAAGTACTTACTTTAATATCCTTCAGACAAGCTATTGTCCTCCTATTTAGATGTTGGACTGTATCAATAGCATCTTTGCTGCAAATCCAGGTTTTATAAAATTCGACTTCTAAAACTGACCATAGCCTTCATCCCCGCTCTCTCTCTCTGTGAAGAGATAAGTGATGATATTTAGATTATGTTGCCAGTAGTTGAGAAATCACTGACACCACCCAGTACTAGATAGCTGAACAAATCTCCAGGAAAGAGTAACTCAAGAATGTGTATCAAAGGCAAGAAACCGGATGCAGATTTATTAAGAGCACCAAATACAAAAACCTTTAGAAAAAACATACCTAGGATGTATGTGCTGCATGGAGATGAACTGAATTTGTCAGAGAGGCTGTCCTGGAATTCAGTGAGCATTGTGGTCAAACTAAAGCAGAAACAGAACTGGAAGCTACTCAGGCACCTGTGGACTCTGACCAGAAGACAAATTCCCTGGACAACCAAGACTGTTTTCTGAAAGACCAAATATTATGCCTCCCATGAAAACAGACTGACAGTCCTGCAGAGAGAACCTCATTTGGTAAGTACAGAGAGAAGTGATGTTGCTATTTATACTGTTTTGTGCAATTTCAAGTAAAGTTGAAAGTGGCTCTTACAAGGTAGTGGATGTTGCCTTTATATCCCATGAGTGTTAGTACAGCAGATTGTGGACAAGGCTGCCATGGTGGTTCCCTGAGCTAAGCAGGCTCTGCCTTTCTTATGGTACAGCTGAAATGATAAAAACGCTAGAATGATTAATCTGTGAAAAAGCTTGTTTATACCAACTGTATTAAATGCCTGTCGATGCCAAAGGCACTATATAGCCTCAGTCTTAATACTGGTGCTAAATTTTCCTTCTTTTCAGTTGCCTCACATTTGTGCTTTTTTATGAGTTTATGAGGATACGACTGGGTGGATCATCCTAATTGGTACATGCACTACTTCAGTACTTTGTGAAGTAAAAGCTGAAGGGAAAAACTGAGACCAAAGATGGTTAAATGCGTTAAGGTTTTTAACATCACGGGTCTAAAAATGTTAACATTTAAATATATTTGCCACTTGAGGTTAAAGGTGTTGCATCTGTAAATGCAGTTGCAGGAGCTGTAAAAGCTTTCTACTTCTTGCTTTTTTTGTCTTGCTGTACATGTTGTTGTTAAACAAAAGAGAGACATACATCATGCCTTCAAAATTATGTTTATTTTGAAAGCAATCTGTGATTATCAGCTGGTGTTCATAAGCAGTATGCATGTTTAAAAGTCATGCAATTTTCCCTAATTATCTGGCTATAGTATTTCCTTTCCAGAAGCAACTCAGATGCTATTGTATGAGCACGTAGAACTGCCCATGCCTTTTTTTAGTTATCCTTTTGCTTTTCTTGAATGATGCTTCATTGCTTTCTAAAGCCGTAATTATGGAAATAATAATTTCTCTGGATATTTTTAGAGTTAAAAAAATGTGCCCTCTGTAAACACATACACATACCCACGGTTTTGTTAAAGGGTACTGCTGTGATATGGGACGACTGCTCAACTGAAGTTAAAATGAAGACTAACATTTGATATTATCTTGTCTAGGAAGAGAGTAAGGGATTGAAATTTGAAAATTGAGCTTCTTGAAAATACAAGAAGCTAACTTTTTATTAGCACTTAATAGTTTAATAATTGTTCTTTTGATTTCTCTGTTTTCCTAGCATCTTGCATGGCACAGCCCACAGAGGAAGGGATGTTGCTAATCATTTGGTAAACCTGAGGAAAGAGAAGGCAAACATCTTTCTTCATCTTTAGCCTTGTGAAGGGATTCCAGAAGCAGTCAAAGTACCCAAAGAAAAGAGGAGTTTCTGTTGCAAGACAAGCTCAAGAGCAAAGGCATGTGTGTCATATTGAAAAATTTTCAAGGGATCGAATGGAGAAGTTGGAAAGAGGAAAAGACACAAAGGAAAAGACCATTGGACATGATGCTAAAGATGCTGGAGAACTTTGTTTCACTTTTCTCACAAGTAACATCCTAAAGTAGTCCAGTCCTGTAGCCTTTCCTTCTTCCAGATGTAAGCCATAGACAGTCCCACCAGATGTTCCTCCCCAAGATAAGGGAGCCCATACGGTCCCACTTGCACATCTCTGAACCCCTTATAAAAATGTGTGAGCCTCCACTTTAGGTCTGTCATCCTGTTTTTAATTCTTTCAGTCTACACTGTCCTATTGTGCCAAAGCAGTCATTTTAGTTATAGTCTGCATTTAACTGGAAAGAATTATTAAAAATGTAGGTCTCCTTAACAGTGGCCATTTGTAATAAAAGTCAAAGTATACAAACTGTATATAATACATTGTATTCATTTCACTGCACTGTCATCAAGTTTCTTGTGTATCTTTGCTCATAAAACATGAGCACAGAATTTCTTTGAACCCAGTTCCCCAGATCTTACAGATATATGGAAAGAGGAGAGATTTGCTATTCAAAATGTTCAAAAATTGTCTTTTTCAACTTCCATGTATTCTCTCAGATGCTGTGATGTTATGCAAAAGTCAGTAAGCTCATGATGTTACAGCAGGATAAGTAACCTGTGGTGTGGGTGATGAGGGGGTGCATAGTCCGACTTTGCACAGAGGTAGGTTGGACTAGACAGAAATTGAAAAGCATCTGCTTTGCCTGAGGCAGAACACTGCTAGGAAGAAGGTTGGCAACATCTTGGCTGTTTGAAAAACAACATTTCCCAACATGCTTAATCTTCTAAATTTGAGGAAGGAAGGGGGACTGTGGTGCACCGTTCTTGGAAGCTTGCCAGTCGGTGCCTTAGAACAGACTCCAGCCTGATTAAACACCTCTGCTTTCCTTTCTGTCTTCCAAAAGTTTACTGATCATTCTGCTTCAACTGAAGATGTTTAAGTATCTGTAAGAGCTTCAGAAGAGCCAGGGAAACAAAGACACAGTGTTACAATATTGTATTTAGTACTCCAACACCATTTAGATCCCCATGTAATTAAGTGAGCAAAAACTTTGTGTTTTATTGGATAAAACAGTGAGGAGCTCTTCCCCTAAAAATTCTGGAGACCTTTTCCAGTCCACTCCATGAAAATGTTAGCACACTTCCTACAATATGCAGTTTGATAGGCATTCTTCCTGAGCAGAAAAGACTTGATATCAGGATCTTTAGAAAATTCAAATCTTAAGTCTGTCAATGGATGGGGAAAACCTCTTGTTTACCAAAACTTTATTTGCAAAAACTCTGTAGTGAACTGAAACCTTGTCTGGAGGATTAAGGACAGCTATGTGGGTTCTTTTGATAGCTCCTATTATATGAAGCTATCAGAAATTTTGGGAAGATGTTGCTAAGCTTTGGTCTGGGCCCAAAGGCCAGTATAAATGCACACTGTTGGGATAATCCTGACAGTTGTACACCTACAAGCCAACATAAATGAAAAGTTATCATAGTATAAAAGAATGCACTAATCCATATGAAGTTATAACTCTTATGGATCTGTCCCATGATGCTTTTAGACTGACTTCTCAGAATGCTTTACAAGTGATCTTCTCTAGCTTCTAGCTACAAACTTGTACCTTTTCTCTAAATAAACATTTGATGGGGGGCTATTGAGTATTTCCAGTCTGTCAAGGTGGGGAAAGAAGAAAATTACATTTTCTGATATAGAGTACCACCATAATTACACCAAGACATGTTTGGCTTCCAAAATGTACTGTGTGCTTGGTAATGTGGCTGAAATACCATTGTATTCCAGATCCTTAACAGTTCTTAGAAATTGCTTGAAAATGGAAGTGCACTGTCTTCCTGATTAACAGCAGTAACAAGAAACAAAGCAAATCCTGCTCTGGCATAAACAAAACAAACAAAAAAAATACCTTGGTTACCCATTTTAACCTGGTTGATTATGAGCATGCAGTCTGCCAGGTGGGTAATGGGTACTACACTGAGCCTTGTGACTAAACTGAGATGCACTTGTTCAGTCTGGAAGAGGGGGAAGAAAAATTTCAATCTAGTAGAGATGCTGTCATTTTAAAAGGGAAGTGGCAGACACCCCATAACTGAAGCTAGGTTAATGGGAATTTTCACTTTAAGTGTTTGCTGAACTACAGCAAAGTGAAAATGCAAACAAACAAACAAACCTCTTGTAAGAAAAATCTTTCCTGAGTAGACCAGCTCTTAAGTGTATGAAACATCACATTGGTGAGTTAAAGGAAACTGAGGAAAATCTGTATCGAATTTTTCTTTTGTTTGTGAACTAACTTGTATCATTGCAAGTACTAATATCTGGTGGAGGTACTGTCTATGATTTGATAAAATTGTTTGTTTATATATAACATAGCACATGTGGAAACTTTTCTGAATTACCTTCCTCTTTCCCCCAGTCCTAATTTTGTAGAATGATAAATCTGTCAATGGGTTGGCATGTACTGTGATTGACAAAGGGTAAAAATCTACATCTGTCTGCAGTTTGCTCTTGTGTCCTGACGAAACCTCTTTGTGTTTTGTCTTGATAAAAAGGGAAAGAACAATATACTTACCCAAATCATGGTCCTAACTAAAAATATGTTCCATCATACTGCCAGGAAAGGTTATGACATATTAAATCAAGATTTGACAACTCTGTCAGCGTGTTGCCTAGGAAGATGAGAAATGTTTGTTAGAGGAATGCCTGCATCTAACAGACTGGAAGAAAATGTGCAAGATGAGGTGGTATAACCTCTCCAGTATGTCAGAATACTCATCTTATTTCTAGAAGGTCTCCTCTAGTTAGGAGGGTGGCTTTTAACTGCTCACAAAGGCTACAGGAGCAACAGAGATTCTGGTATTCAATCTGCTGCTTCCTTAAGCCCCAGCCTTCTGTGCATGTATGCCACAGTAAACTGTTTAACAGTAACTGTGTTCTGGTCCTCTTCATTTTCATTTTTTCTTGTCAGTGTCAGTTCATTGCTTCCTATTGTCTTTCCAATATATTCTGTCATGTGACAATAGGTAACTATTTTTTTTTAAGTTAAACAGGGTTAAACTGTCTACCTATTCTTCCTCTCCCAGCCCTTTCCCCCTTCCCAAACATAATCCAAGTATTTTAAAACAAGACATACTAGACTGTTACAAGTGCCCTGTTCCCCCGTTTTCAATTCTGAGATGGTTGGTCAGGAAGGAAAAGATGACAGGTACTTAGGATACAGATAGCACTGAGTTCTGGGATCAATGCCAAACTGTATAAACTCTTCAATGAAAGACAGAGTAATAGTCTTTAAAGCAGACTACCTTTTTTTCTGAAAAGAATGTCAAGATAGCCTGTTGAAAATCTAGTTGCCCTTAAAGATCTTTGGAGATGCCAAGGAGCATTTGCTTACAGGAGGTGGCACCAGCACATATACTGCTGCTGGATGGTTCATTTCTGAAGTTTTTCCCTGTGGGCATTGCCTATGTGGACATGGTAGGTGACCCACAAGTAACTGAATGTCTGGAGGACTCTACTCCTCTCTTAGGAGTTGTGCTTTCTGTAAGTTCTAAAAACCCTGTTGTCAGATGTCATGTATATTTTAGCGTAAAGTTTTCTCTGACAAAGGTGGCAAATGTTTCTCATGGACATTTTGCCTTATCTCCATTAAATTCAATCAGACTTAGTAGTGACTGACCTTGACTTGCTCAAGAGATAACTGGCAATTTTTTCTACTTCAGCCAAATAAATGGATAACCAAAAACCTGACATTCTGCCTTCTTACAAACAAAGAAGAAAGCATTTAGATGCTTTGTCTTGTATATATAAGATTCATGGTACCATAAGTTGAAAATTCTATCTACATTTATGATTGGCAGCATTTTCATTTCTGCGGAAAACTTGTCTGTATAGTCTGAACGCTTATCTTTCAAGTCAAACGTATTACATTGCCGAGCTTGTAGCACTGTAAATAACCTTTCAAATGTTGCACTATTCAAAGTTATTTCTTAAAGGTTGAGGCTAAGAGGCATTGTGTTTATTTTCAGTATTGATAATTCACATCAGCTGTAACATTATTCAGTTGCATTGAGTGACCAGTGTGTAATTTTCTGTCTTTTTTTAATTGAACTACGATCCCATCCATGCAATTTGTTTTGTGACATCTTCTGACTGTAGTGCAGATGAGAGATGTTAAGCATTTTTAGTTCTTGAAGGGTTGCCATTAAAAAGAATGCATTGCATTAAGTCTGGATTGAGGAAACGGCAGAGTATCTTGCCATCTGCAGCATGTGTTGGGCTACAGGAATTTTTCACGTTAGGATTTATTATTAATAGTTTGGTATTGTATGTTAGGGTTTTTTGGTTTGTTTTTAACTCAGAACACTTCACGGCTATATAATTAGGTAGTTTGTGCAGCAGAGTTGTTGCAATTGATCATAGGAGAGTAGAGATTGTTCATTATGAAATGTTTTTATGCAGGCCTTTAGATCAGGTATGTTTTTTTTTTTTAATGTATGTATTATTATAGTTGAAAAGGACTTACCACACCCACTATGCAGTATTTGAAGTCATTTGTAGACCTAAATCCTCTTTTTCCTTGACTTTGTTTCTCAGACCACCAATTCTCCCTAGTCCTTCTCCTTCAAAATCCATTCCAATCCCACAGCCCCTCCGACCAGCAGATGAAGACCATCGGAATCAATTTGGGCAACGCGACCGATCCTCTTCAGCTCCCAACGTTCACATCAATACGATTGAACCAGTCAATATTGATGTAAGTATTAATAACGTTTGGATCAGGAATAGTAAATTCATTGTTTCTCTTATGAATATTGGTGTGTTAAATTTAGCATGCATACACGAGTGCTGTGTTTCTAGGCTAATCCTTGGTGGTCTGTCAGAATCTTCCTAGATCCCATGAAAGACATTTCTGACATTGAGAGCTGTTAAGAGTGCAAATAGCCTGTTCTCCAAAAGCAGACCTGCCTTTTTGCAGTCCTATCCTTTCTTTTTCAAAGAAACATTCTGCCACAGACTGCTGCTTTTTTTTTTTGATCATTAGTCCCAGGGCTTATGCTGGTAGCTATACCACAGTGTTAAGAATATGAGAGCCAGTAACCACTCTTGTGAGCCATTATACGTGTTAAGCATATTTCCTTATATGGAAGATAGAGGCTTTTAATATTTGTAATTCAAGAAAACTAAATTATTGCAGTAAACTGAGTTCTGAATGTTTGGTTGGATTTAAAGAGTCCAGTATACAATCTGATCATTCATTTTGGAGTGTTCAGAAACTGTGACACTTAATTTGTTTTCCACATATTTGAAATTTGTGGTTGCTCAATCATAAATAATGATAAGGGTTGGTATAAGGCCAGCTAAGACCTTTCAAAATGTTGGTCCCAACACATTCTTTCTAATTGTGCTAACGTATGCAGCTGGCATTTCACCCTTAAATCTACTCTCTAGAAATTAGTGATTTGTCAGGTGAGCAGTCTTGAAGACTGTCTGGACACTGAGCACAAAAATGTGTTTTGCATGTGAGCTGAGTGAAAGGTGAAATGTTAGTCGAGTATTAAGAGCGTGGCTGCCTAGACATTTGCATACGCTACATGACAGTGGTGCAGCTGAAAGGCAGGATCGTTGCTTTCAGCAGCAGTGCAGGCGTATAAAGGAATAAAATAGAGGAAAAAAAGCTTGAAGGTGAAAATGATCACACAAGGGAAAATTTTCCAACTTTCTTCTGCTTTGAAAATCCTTAGTATAGTTTGCTTGTAGTCTGAATGTGGTGTAAAAGATACTCTCAGTTCACAGTGGATTGCAAGTCAAGGAAACCCTTTGCAGTTAGTCATTTCTGAAAAGAACAGAGTGCGCCTGGCTATGCAAATGAGGTGCTTTGTTACAAGAAAAAAGCGAAGCAGAACTCATTTGATTGATGTACCTTGGAACAAGAAATTGATGTCCCAGCTTCTGATATGACAGTTCAAACCATTTGTGCCACAGACACTGTAACTAGAACATTTGGGTCAATATTTTTTCGTGCATTTTGACCCAAAGGCCTGTTGAAATTAACGTTTTCTTGTCAGCATCTATTTTGGGTGCTGTAAATTTCACTTTACTGCTGAGAGATGCTGTATTAAAGCAGCTAGTTTTGAAAAGTTCAGTAATAAATAATTCTTTGGGGTTGCTGCTGTTAGTAAGCCAGGATAGGAAACCAGTTTTATTTCCTGTACACTATATGAAGTTATGGATTCTGGATTTGATCAGCCACAGTTGATTCTGGAATGTAAATGATAATACTTAAAGAACGATTTTTTTTTTTATTTATAGGACTTGATTAGAGACCAAGGTTTAAGAGGCGAGGGAGGTAAGTAGTGTTTAAACAAGCTACTGTCCTTTATTTAATTACACAATCACTGTGTCCCTTTTATTTTACTTCCTTCCACAAAACACAAGCACAAAGGAAAATATGACTAGAATGAAAGATGAATTTGCATTTGCTTGTCCATGAACTTCCAACCATTCTATGATTCTATGAACTTACTATTTGTCTGACAAAGATTTGAGTCATTTGCCGGTCATTTTGGGAGTGGGGGAGACAGAAGGAGAACAAGCTTTGATGTGGTATCTAGTTTTTTAGTTTTAAGATGATCTTGCAGTCACTTTTTTGCTCTCACACGAACACATTCGCACCCACATGGCTGCACACAGATATGCTACAACTCCCAACTTTCTCCAAAGATTTTTATGCCTGTTGTTACCTTTCCACTCATGGCAACAACAGGGGTTTTCAACATGGTAGATTGACCTTCCATACTAATTGCTGCATCCCAAAGCAGCATGAAATACTCCAGTTCTTCTCCCCCTCTACCCCCGCTGAAGATGCTGCTTTGCTGTACTGCATGCCTGTGCTACTCTTGGTACCAGGTTCGTAGGACCTTATGCAAAAGCCAGGTCTTTTTATGTTTTCATCAGTAACACACAGCCCTAATTCAGAGTCAAGTCAGAACTACTGCTAGAAGATTTATTTTTCTTCACGTGTTATGCATTGGCTTGTTAATTTACTTTTCCCACTGTTGGTCGAGATCCTGTGAGGGCCTCTCAGGTGCTGTATTTATTCCTATGAATACAATAATAATATTAAAATAATAAAGATAGTAAGATGGGCAGGCATATGACACTTACTCCAGCTCCAAATCATTAACACAGTCATCTCCTGCTTATTATAACTTGCTTTGACTGTAAGTAAAGTCTGTAATTACCTTAGTGCACTCTATCCTGATCTCTAAGATTTATGCTGTGAACTGTAACTGATTTTATTTGTCCCATGCAAATCTGGTAGTTGGTAGGATGGTACCTGCCTACTGTATTGTGTGTGATGGAGTTGCAAGTGAGCACTTCTTAAAAAGCAGTTTCATTTACTCCTGCAAGCCTACTAATTTGAAGTTGCCGGTTTTAGCATTTTTTGTATGTGTCAATAGGTGTGGCTCTCCACAGTTTTGCCCATTTTGTCCAGCATTTAAGTGTTGTGCTATCGTGTTGGTTTTAACTTCTGATCATAAACTGTCCGCTTGGCATCTGAAAACAATTGGCTACTCCCAGTCCTGAAAGTGATACCTGCAACAGACCTTTTATTTTTTTTTCCTTCAAAGTACAGAAGCAATCTATGAATAGGAAAGCATCCTAGTTATTTCCCATGACTTCTTTCATTTCTTCTGTGTGTCTGTCTTTCTGTCTCTGCCTGCCCGTCTCTTTCTCTCTAACAGCCCCTTTGAACCAGCTGATGCGCTGTCTTCGGAAATACCAATCCCGGACTCCCAGTCCCCTCCTTCATTCTGTCCCCAGTGAAATAGTGTTTGATTTTGAGCCTGGCCCAGTGTTCAGAGGTAGTTGGGCTCTTCTTTCTTGTTTTCACCCAAACAAAATAAGTAAAACCACAGATGCTGTTTGTGCCTCACCCTCACACCGTGTGTATGTAAGTGTGTGAGTTTAGCAAAACACCTCTGTTTTTTGCTTGGCCTGGCTGGAATGCTTTGAATGTGCTTTTCACACATAATCACTTTCACCTTTACACGCTTGAAAATTACTACAAGTAAAATCTGACTTAAATCTTCAAAAGCAAGGAATTTCATAGTTGAGGGGTTTTATGTGGACCTTAACATATTTTTTTTAAACAAAGGTCCACTAATTGCATTGTGGTGACTTTTAAAGACAAAGTGACATCCTTAACTTAGAATTTCCTTGACTGTTCATTTAAGTCAGTTCAGTGCTTTAACAGTTTTCTATATAGTTAATAGTCTTTGTTTTGAAAATTAAACTTGAAAATCAAGTGTGAATTACAAACATTTCCATTGATGTCCTGTTAGGTCTCAAGCTTTTCAAGTAGTGTGTCATGTCACCTTTCAACAAATACTTCATTTTGAGAATGCTGATACCACGTTGGGGCCTGTTGATGTGGTTTAGACCATGTAGTTTTTTATTCAGTTAGTAGATTTCCAGTGAAATATTATTTATTTCTGTCTTGTACTATGTAAAATAAGGCTATTCCACTTCATGTCATTGACTTTGGGGGTAATTCAGGCCTAAAGCTGTCAATGGATCTGTTGTATTGCACAAAAATCCCAAAAAAAAACCTCTATGGGATTTCTTATACTGGAGAAACCAACTACTAAGAGCATTAAATGTAAATATTTGTGTCTATATGTATATATGTAGAAATAGGTAGGTTAGTGCATGTAGTGTGGTTTTCAAATGCTACCATCTTGGCTGTTTCAAAGACTTTTGTTTCAGAGTATGTCAAGAGCAGTTCACCTTATGAGCTTGTAAAGTTCTTCCAGAAGTCTTTGTAAGAAGATAGGTGTTCCCAACAAGCAAACTGGCTACAGAATGGAATACATCACGTTACAGCTTCAGAGTCCAAGCTAATGACTTTAAGTCCAACATTATCTGAAGTATTCTACTCTAATAACTTGGAAAACAGGCCATCTGGTATTATTATGAACAGATTAACTATAATGTTCTACCATTTGCTGTAAGCGGTTTTGGTGAAGACTGACTATTGTGCTAGTGTTACTGTATTGTGATATTCAAATTTGAGTAGGAGACTTCTAAAGAAAACTCGTTCAAGTAGAGCTTTGCTATTACAAAGAAAGTCTGTAACCCTTTTGGAAAATTGCTTGTGTTCTGGGAACACAGTACATTTGATTCCATATATGTGTGGGTTCAGACAAATAACGTGACAAATATAAGACAGTTTAGTGGCTGTAACACGAATATGAACAGAAGTCCATCCTACAAGTCACTGGCTTCCAGCTGCTTGTAAATGTAGTTAGGATGCCTAATGTGCATCATTATTGTTGCTTTAGCAGGTGGGACAAAGTTTATGGATGCTTTGTCCCATTTTTGATGTATTGGTATTTGTGCTTCCACCTTTAAATGTATGGATTTTAGCTCAGTGAGGACAGGCAGTGACAGATATAAATAGTCTGATAAATTAGCACGTCTCGAGTGACAATGACTGAACTCGAGCCACAGTTTTAAAAGCCACAAAAGTAAATATTTTAACTCCAGCTGGCATTGGGAGACACTTTTTTGGATAAGAAGGGGGCTTCCAAAGGAGCATTGTCTTCTACCACTTTCCAGAGCACTGATGTGAGAGAAGATGTTGGAAGATTAGAGGTCTTATGCTATGACACACATTGTTTAGCAGAGCAGCATGAATTTAATTAACAGTTGACCCTATTTTATGTCCTTGGCATTGGGAGGGTCAACATAACCTTGTTAAGAATAATTGTGGTGTATTTTAAAAAGCAGTGTCTAGTTGAAGTGCTCTATTTGTTAAGATCTACCAGGGCTCTGAAACACAGCTCTGTTAAGTGACATTTTCCTGCCTAGATTTGTTTAGATCACATATAGACTACAGATGTACCGTTCTTTTGGTTTTTAATAGAAAATGCTTCAAATAACTAACTAAAATGCTTGTTCATTTTTAATCCTTTCTACAGTGTAACATTTACTTTGAAATAAGAGCTCTCTGCTAACAGATAGCTTTAAAACAGCCAAACGGTTTTCAGGTAGCACTTGGAGGCTCAACTAGAAAACATTTCAATTCCTTGCATTTAGTCTATTTTGATTCCAAAGAAAAGTATATCAGATATTTATTGAGTCCCTAAAAGGTTAGCAACAAAAAAAAAAAAAAAAAGAAAAGAAAAGAGATAGCTGCTGCTAACTAAAATAATGCTGCTGCTTTTCTTCTCTAAGAAGCTGGTAGAATTAAAAAACACTTGCCTCCCCCCCCCCCCAAAATTGAAAGAGACACTGGTCTTCTAAGAATTCAAGAACAAGAGACTGGGGACTATCTGGTATACAGGGATCTTTGCTATAGACTCATCTCTTCCCAAAATCTAAGACTTGAGCACTAATCTAATATTAGGACAATATCCCTTGTATATGTTTGTTCCCTCTTAACATTTACATTGATGTTTGGAGATACTGCATCTAAAACACAGTTCTTGCACCTAATGTCAATAGAGTCTTGTAAACTGGCTTCTCATAGATAAAATTGTTATGTTTCTGAAATATAGGTTCAACTGCAGGTTTGTCTGCAACACCTCCCGCCTCTTTGCCTGGGTCACTCACCAATGTGAAAGCGTTACAGAAATCACCAGGACCTCAACGGGAAAGGAAATCATCCTCATCTTCAGAAGACAGAAATAGAATGGTAAGGGAAAGATCAGCTGTTTTCATTCATAGTGTGATATATTCATGGTATAAAAATGCCACACAACCATGATCTTCTTGCTTTTCTTTTATCAAAACCTTCTGAATTATTCTTAAGATGAGTATGCTAATGATCAAAGACTTTAAACCAACAAATGAAACTGATATTTAAATAAGTTTAGTAATTGATTATACTCATTTTTATTCCATTGCACCCAAATGTTTTGGAGTGTTTCAGATTATATGCCTTCAAATAAGAGCTTAACTTTTTCCACCACAATTCATGAACTTTGGAAGATCTTTAGTGATTCTCAAATGTAACAATATATAAAAATGACTGCTTTTATTTTTCAGTTCATGGTTTAGCATTGTGATTGAGTGAGCATTGAAAAATAAGGAAGACTTTCTTTTTGTTAAGAATTTCTTAATATTAACTGGTTTGAACACTGCCAGAAACCTGTGGCAAATATTTCATGCCACAAAATAATTTAATATACCTCTGTGCTGAGGTTTTGTATGTGTCTGTTTGGAAAGTCAAATGCAGTGTCTGAAAAGAAAGTTCTTCTAGGACTTTAATGGTATGAAATACTGATACTAGATCTTTAACAAAGGAGCTGTGTTCACAAGCATTAATGCACTTACTTTCTTCCCTTTTTTGGTTTATGCATGTATGTAAAGAAAACTCTTGGTCGACGAGATTCGAGTGATGATTGGGAGATACCAGATGGACAGATCACAGTTGGACAAAGGATAGGATCTGGTTCATTTGGAACAGTCTACAAAGGAAAGTGGCATGGTATGTGGCCATCATGGCAGTTATTCTAAGCAAGTAACACTGCCTGCTGGGGGCCAGCCCCCTGAGAAGCAGCTTCACAGAAAAGTGCCTGGAGATCCTGCTGGACACGAAGTTGAACGTAAGGCAGCAGTGTGCCCTTGCCACAGAGAAGGCTAATGGTATCCTGGGCGGCATTAGGAGAAGTGCTGCCAGCAGGTTGAGGGAGATGATCCTTCCCTGCAGCCCTGGTGAGGCCACACCTGGAGCACTGTATGGGGCAGAGTCCATTGAAGGGACATAAAGACAATTTGTAAACGACTGAGTTGCGTGTTGAATACGTAGTGTTAGCACTTCAGACTGTTCAGAAACTCAACTCTTGCATGGTCTTCTGAATTAAGTAATTATCAGGGTAGTAACACGATTACTAGAAAGGCTGGAGTACCCATTTTGGCAAGTAAAAATTTTAAATGTGTGTTTGAAAAGCTTGACCTTGCCTAGGATTTCCCAGAGTAAAATAAGAATGGTGTTTATAGGCTTTACGGAATATTTACTTATTTTATTATGGTAGTGGTTTATTTCTCAAAAGCTAGAAAATAAGGTATTTCAATATTTCTGATGCTGTGTATAGTATTTTCTCAACAGAGGAACAGGTAGCAATGGCACTTATTAAAAATTGCTCTTTTAAAGGTGATGTGGCAGTGAAAATGTTGAATGTTACGGCACCCACACCTCAACAGTTACAGGCTTTCAAAAATGAAGTAGGAGTGCTCAGGTAAGAAGATTTTTTAATAGCTTGAAATGTATGTAGATCTATGCTTCTTAATCATTTGATTTTAGATTTCTGTTACAACATATTGATCTCACTCCTCCATGATGATGCTTCAGGCAGAAAATATAACTTGCAATTTTTAAATACTACTTTGTATCCACTGCTAGTTCTTCCTTCCCCTGTATGTGTTTCTCTGTACACTGTGTTGTGAACGTATACATGTCCAAACACTCCAGATGGGACTGACTTTTGCTATTGTACTACCTCCAGGGCACAGTCAAGCCTAGATATGGACTAAAGGCCTTCCTTTCCTCTCATCCATGTTGAGATTGAGGGACGGCATAACTTAATTGTTGGTTTTGAGCTACAGCACTGCTCATATTATCTGTTGTTTCATAGTTTCTGTCCAGTAGTATTGACTTCTCTTTGAGAATTTTTTTTAATGTGTTTCTCATAAAGTCACTTCCTGATTTCCTTTTCTCACATCCACTGCTTGTAGTTTCTCAGAGGAAGTATTTGTCTTGGGTTCAGCTCTTAAAAAGAGGATCCATCAACGTGATACGATAGACTGTTTATTGGGGAAGACCATTAGCATCCAGGTACCATCTTGAGCAATCTCAAGCATAATTCTGTTTTAAGAAACAAAATAGGAGGCAGGGTTTTGCCTCTGGAAAAATTGGTGTGTTGAGCTGGGAGCCTGTGATGGAGGAGCATTCCCAATAAACTACATGAGAAAACAGGGATGATCAGCATTTTTCCCTAGGAAATGTTATCTCTCAAAACTCTTAAGTCCATAACCGTGGAAGTAGAGGCTTTCACCGTGATGCTACTCTGGATATTTCTGCCTATTTTTGACATACCTGCTCAAGAGAACTTAATGAAATAAAAATACTGTATTTCATACCCAGTCCAGAGTTTTGCTGGCATTCCCATAGCTGGAGTCCAGCTTTTTCTGTTGTTCATTGTCTCAGTACTTAGAGTAAATAGTCAGTTGTCTTACCATTTGACCCAGACAGGCCAGATTTACCTGTAGTTGTGCCTTTCCCATTATTCTTCATCATTACTTTCTTAGCTTTGTGTAGGATTTGCAAGAAACTACTTATTTTTTGTTCACTCGGCAGTTACTCTCAGCATCGCTTGACAAATCTTTAAACCTGCAAAAGGCAGAGTCACATAGCCTAGAACCATCTTGCCTAGTGTTGCTCAGTCTTTGAAAAAGGTTTGATTTTAATCTGGCCAAATCTCTGTGGTGAAGTCCATTCTCTCCCGGTGCTATTTGGAAACAAGTTCGTATCATAACCTACTGAATACAGTCTTCATCCCTGTTTCCGTCTGATCTTGTATGCTGCCTCCACAGACAGTACAAGATTCTTGTCAAACAAAGTGCTAAGCAAAACTCAAGTCTTGTCAAGGAAGTGTGGTGATGGCTTCTGAATGAAAGGATTGGCTTTCCTTGGAAGCCTCTGAGACTGTTTTGTGTGTCCTCCTTAATGGGCAGTAGCATCACATAGCTGGACTGGAGTTAAGCAAAAGCAGACCTGCCTGGAAACTGTCACTGTCCCATAGATAGCGAACGGCAGTAGTAACGACATATGAGTAGCTGTGTGCTGGGTTGCTTGCAAAAGCATGAGCAAGTGGTGCTTACCCCAGAGTAGCTATTCCATCTGGTTATAATAAGAAAGACTAACTGCTGGAATAATTGATTAAACTGAATGTAGCAACAGGTTATCATGTAAAACTTGAGATTGATTCAGCAATTTCTGTTTGGAATATTATTTGGAAGTATTTAGGCTGTGATAGATCTGCCTGAGCTTTTTGTGATTTCCTGATCTGCCTGATTTCCTCTTTTATTTTTTTTTTTCAACAGGAAAACACGACATGTGAATATCCTGCTTTTCATGGGTTATTCAACAAAACCCCAGTTGGCTATTGTTACACAATGGTGTGAGGGGTCCAGCTTATATCACCATGTACACATAATTGAGACCAAATTTGAAATGATCAAACTAATTGATATTGCACGACAAACTGCACAAGGCATGGAGTAAGTATTGTGTTACTTGTTTGCAAAGGAGCCATGGTGCAATATTTATTTATCCCTTTCACACTCTGACTGACCTTGGCAAATAAGGACAGCTGTCTGCTCATTTTGCAGGGCTCAGGGCCCTGCCTTGATGATCAAAGCATGTAGTGAATTGTTTTTTAATAGACTTTGTATTCTCTTTTTGGAACATAAGGAAACAAAAATCATCAAGGAATTACACTCTTAGATAGCAGAATAAAGGTAATTACAATAGTTAAGCTTTCAGTCTTAAAAGCAAAGATTTGTGTTCCAAGCTTTACTGTCTTCACAGTGCAGATAGTCTTATGGCAGGAGGTAAAACAGTTCAAAAAGAAATACTCTGTGAACAAAAGGGCAAAATCCTGTAAGAAAACACAGAAGACAGACACTCCTGTTAGCAAAAAGAATTGATTTTTTTTCTCCTTTTCTTATAAGTATTGTAGCTCTCTAAATAATAGATTTCAGCATCTGAAGAAAACTTAACCTGTTTTGTTATAAGAGCTGTATGTTATCCTTACCGTCGTAGAGGGCAATTGAGTGAGTTAACCCGAATTATTTACAAAATCCAATACTGTATGTGTCAAAATCAGAACACTGATCAGAGAAATCTCCCTCCACCATGATGACTGTAGTTAATTGTGCTGTTTTTCTACTACGTGTTCTGTTATGCTGCCAGTCAAGAGGTGGGGAGATGTTTACAGCAACCAGGCTCAGCCTTCTGTTAACCTGCCATTCTCCCCAGGCTCCCTCTGTAGGTAGTGGAGATGCAGAAGCTGTTTTATGAGTGTGATTCAAAGCAGAGACATAAATTGGGGCTTTTCCAGCAGATTTGTGTCAATCTCATTGACTAAACAAAGAGCCATGGGAGAGTGCTTGCCTAATTTAGGCTGAGTCTATGCTGTGGAGCAAGTACTCTCCTCTGTGTTCTCTGCAATCTATATCCTGTCTGCAATCAGAGATTGTTTTTTCCAGTCCCATGATAAAAAGCAGTCAGCGTATTTGAGTACACACTGAGACTGGGAAGAACATTTAGCTTTCACAATTTAGAGAAACCTTAGTGAAAGCTGTGAATAGCCCACAAAGTGTCTTGAGAGTCACAATGAAGGCTGGGAGGCAGAACCTTCAGCACTGAATGGCATGTCAAAAACTACAGAAGTTCTTTTGGTTTTAGTCTGAATATTGACTTAGAACTAAAAAGAAGAAGTTGGTGGATAATTGTTATTTCATTCTTCAGTAGCATTAGGTTTGAGCTGGAAATCTAAGCTTTATTATATTTTTGGGGTTTTTTTCCTGTGTCTGTGTCAGGGAATTTCATGGGTAACTGAAATTTTACCACCTTGATAAGTACTTGCAGTTTGATTATCTACAGAATTTCTGTTTCAGTAATACAGTGAATTTCAAGTCGCTGATGAGTGAAATATCATTTAACCCACCTAATCTATGATGTTCTTTTCCAGTTATTTGCATGCCAAGTCAATCATCCACAGAGACCTCAAGAGTAATAGTATCCTTTCCCAGAAATGTGATTGTGGAACATGACAGCATTCCTGGGGCTTTTTTTTCCTGCCAGAAATGAACTTACTGGTGTGAAAAGCTGTTCATATGGGAATGTTGGCTAAACTGAAATTTCGTGGAGTAGGGGTAATAACAGTAGCAGCAAAGTGAGGAATACTTACTATATCTATTGGTGTGATTGCAATAACGTAGCAAGTTTTGGTGTGATATCACAAAGATTTTTTGCATTGTTTGGTTTTCTACTTGTAATGAAGGATTATGCCAGTTCACTCATGGAATGTTTTCAGCTTTGCTCGTACTTGGCATTTCAAGAAAGCACTTGGCATTTCGAGAAAGCCACCTGGGCCATGGTCTGTTCAGCACTGGCTCAGTCATTGCTTCTGTAACCCTTAACTACCATAATTCACCGTGCTGCCTGCTTAGAATATGTATTACATTAAAACTTTCTTCATTGGTGGTGAATGGTTAAAACTGTTAGGTCTAATGTCGCAAAAATTGTAGCTGTTTTTTGTTCATATAAGACAGGACCCATACTGTTTGTTTGTTTTCCCTTAACATTTTCCCCTTAGATATTTTTCTTCATGAAGACCTCACAGTAAAAATAGGTGATTTTGGTCTAGCTACAGTGAAATCGCGATGGAGTGGATCTCATCAGTTTGAACAGTTGTCTGGATCTATTCTGTGGATGGTAAGCTAGGGGGAAGTGGTTAATTGTGCTTGGTCAAAGTTTTTAAGACTGTCCCTTCAGCACACTGATACATACATGCTGTCTTAAGGTAGAAAAGATAAGCTGCAATAGGAAGTACTAAACGATTGCTTTTCAGTTCTTTAAACACTTTCCAGTAGTCTGTAAAAATATTTCATTGTCTTCATCCTTTATTCTGAAGTTTAAGTATGAAAGAAAATGGTAAGGAAAAAGGATATGGCTAATCCAGGGTTGAGGAGAGGGGTAGAAAAGCCATGGAAGACATCCTTCAGAAGAGCAGAGGGACTAGCTCAGCCAAAAGTAAGATACTTTTACATTTCAAGGATTCAGCATCATTACTCTTGAGAAGTTGTACAAGTTACTGAAGTCTTTACAAGAAGTATAGTCACAACCTCCTGTGCAAGTCCACATTGTCCTTTTCTCCCTGAAAAAAAATGGAAGGCTCTGTTAATTTGCGTTACTTTCAGTGCTACGATTCTAGTTTCAAAATAGCTTCTTGGTCATGGTCATTCTGTTCTGTCACAGAGGAATTAAGGGATCACTAAGCTAAAATGGACCAATGGGTTTTGAGATTAATGTTAACATCCACTCTATATTAGGACTCAATAACATCTGAAGACAAGCGTAGGCTTTGCACCTGTTACGCTCTGGGCAAGTCCATGTTTTGTTCTTGGTATGTGAGATGTAGCCTGACATGGCGAAATACAAACTAATGCTTTCTTTTTATGGTACAGGCACCAGAAGTTATTAGGATGCAAGATAAAAACCCATATAGCTTTCAGTCAGATGTGTATGCGTTTGGGATTGTGCTTTATGAATTGATGACCGGACAGTTACCATATTTAAACATCAACAACAGGGACCAGGTAAGGGAAGGGATTGACTTGAGTCTACCGTGGCCTGAAACAGAGGTTGAACAAACCTTGTGAAGTTGCACGTTCTGATATTTTGTGTGGTTGATTTGTGTTTCTGATTCTGATGTTAGGAGATCACATTTCTACCTTCCTTGGATGTGCCTCTGCCACGTAGCACCAATTTACTTCTTTATTTCAAGGTTTTTCTTTTGTTCATTTTTTTTTACTTCAAGTGTTCATTTTTGGTTTCTGAGCTGGTTGTTTCCAGGATACTTATTAGGGAAAGAACAGGTTACTTACTAACAGGAATCTAGTTTACAATAGTTCTGCAAAGACGAAATGATCCTCCATATATTCAGTTATTCCTTCCCCCCGCCCCTTGCATTGAGTAATAGTTCAGCAGCAGGAGTGACAAAATGGAACAGCACTCATCTCGCTGAATGTTTTATATTCGCTTCAATCTTGAGAAATGCATGCACCATCTAATTGAATTTCAGGATATCAGCATTTCTCAAATCCTGCTTGATGGAGTGTGTGACTTTCCTGAGTGTGTGAACCCTGTAAGAAGATTACTTAATTGTGAAGAAATATTCCTGAAGTCTAATGATACCACACACCTGTAATATATCTCCGCAGGATAGGCGTGTTTGAGAAGGCATATCTGATTCATTATTTCTCTGTCTAATCTGGAAGTAGTCTGTATTCATCAAGATCCTTGGTGTAAACTATTGCATGTCTGGGTGGTGATGTATTTATGTTGTTTCTGTGTCCGCATCCCTTGTTTTTTCACTGTCAGTTCCTGAGAATTGCAACCATAGCAACGTTCGTCTGCAAATGCCATTTTATAAGGCTGCCTCCATATTTGTCAGAATACTTCATCCCAATTCGTCGAATTTGGTGTTACTTTTATTTTTTTAAATATTATTATGGGGTTTTATTTTACCTGTTTCTGCCTTTTAAAGAAGGGATATGTCCAGGTTCCCAACCAAATGGATACAGCCTTCAAAAAGCAGTATTTGGGCATTGTTTTGTGTTTACCTTTTGAGATTTGGAAGAGGAGCTGAGTGGTATGGGTGCTCACAGTTGAGTGATGAAATAGATTTTAAATTGCAAGTGAAGCTAACCTATAAAATATGATCTAATATCTTGAGATTTGTCACTTTCAGTCCATTGTCTGAAAGAACGTAAATATTGCTCACACTTTGTTGGCACTCGTACATCAGCTACTGTGACACAACTGAGATTCTTAGTGAGCAAAGCACCATTCTTGTTACACCTCAACATTTTTCTTGCCTTAACAGATTTTCTAGACAGACTAGGACTGTTCTGGCAGTGATACTCTCTTTTGTCTAGTTAAAATAAAAACTTAATCCCCCTATTATTTGTGGAGAGTGCATCAGAATCGTAAATAGTAAGGAATAATAATGAATTTTTAGTTGTTTCACCTGAAGTAGTGTAATTACTTAGAAAAGAGTAACTTCTAGGAAGGTAAGTCTCACAGCAGCAGAGGTAAGGGATGAGGCAGAGAAGCCTTTACTATGAAATGCAGCTCTGGCACATGGGGATTTCTAAAGAAACCATATGGGAGTTTCATACTCCTCCTTGATGCCAACACAGATGCGACTGAATCAGAAAGTTGAAAAAGGACCAGGATTGTGTTAGTATAAATAACATGTACAGCTTGCTTGAGATGTGGGGGTTTTCAGGTGGGATGTTTTGCCAGTGTCAGTATATTAAATAGTTACACATCATTAAATACAAGGTATGATGCACCTGCTGGGATTGTCTGAGTATTCAGAAAAAGGTATGATTGTCTGCTGCAGCATGAATAGATCTTTCATTAGCGTTTTTTTGGTTGTCGATGCAAGTGCAAAACTCAAACCACATTGCATTTGACCTTAGCTTGAAACTGCAATGTTTGATAGGTATTTTAGTATGTCTAAGAAGAACATTAACTGTATTTACGCTTTGCTTCCCTGCTTTCTATTAGTTTACTTTGGTTTATGCTTAAGTTTTTTGCTTGGTTGAAATATTAAACCTTCCATGTTAAAGGCATTTCTGTAAAAAAAAAACAAACAATATCTGTCCTCTCTTCTACAGAGGAAAAGCAGTTTCTCTTCTGTGGTTTTTTTTTAGGAGGTGGGGAAGGTGGTCAGATGTCAAGAACAAGCTTTTGTGGTAAAAAGTATATGAAGGAGTTTATTCTGAAAAGAGAATAGTTTTTAATATCTGCAGTGCATGTGTTTCCTAAAATACCTTTCAGTGTGAACTTGCAATTGACATGTATTATAAGACAAAATATTAGTTTTTACAGAGTATTTATTTTTAGGCCTTCTGTCCCTGCCACAGAGTTGCTTATTCTTGTCTTTGTAACAATTTTTGACACCTAAGAGCTGCTGCTTAGATGGTTATTGCTATAAATGGTAACTATTTACTAGTGTTCAGGTTTCACAGAAATCTCTCATAGGAGGAGGATGAAAAAATGTGATTTTTTTTTTTCTCCATACTGAATAGATTAGCAAGTGTTACTGTAAGAAACTTGGCAATGTCAGTACAAGATAATGTTTCATGGGAACAGAAAACTTGCTGCTCAGATTAAAATGGTCTAGCAAAATGCTTGTCTTTTGTTACTGTTTGTTTTATGGACTCATCTTTCTCCCCTTTCATCTTTTTTTCCCTTTTAAAGATAATTTTTATGGTGGGACGAGGATACCTATCTCCAGACCTCAGCAAAGTACGGAGTAACTGTCCAAAAGCTATGAAGAGACTAATGGCAGAATGCTTAAAAAAGAAAAGAGATGAGAGACCCCTTTTTCCACAGGTGAGAAATATTCCTCTTTAGTCCTAAATAGATTTTACAATTCAGCTATTAAAGATGATTATTAACTCCTTGGCCAGTTTGGTACTTTTTTGGTCAGTGCTATAGCATGACTTCATAAGAGGTCTGGTCCGGTACCTGGTTAGCAGTGTTGAATTGGAAATATTTCTTTTCAATTCAAAAAGCAGCTGTTAAAATGACCTGTGAGGTTGGAAAAGCATTTATATGTTGGAGAAAGTTTCAACTGGGAGAGCGTGAAATTAATCATGATTAGAAACACAAATTAAAACTTGGTATATGTTCGAGAAATCTTTATACCCCCAACATTTCTCCCCACCAAGCTTTACGAAGGGATACTGGTGGTTTTGTCACAAAGCTCGACTTATCGCGCCTGCTGAGGAAGGATTCTAAAAGCTCGGAGGAGGATCTTTTTTTTTTTTTTTTTTTTTAATGTCACCAAAGCGCTTTTCAAAAAATACGGAGCTCCCTCTGCTGGCGTTATGGGAAAAGATATTAAGCAAATTGCTGCCAAGGCTGTGGTTATTTGCAGCGATACAGAGACTAGTGCATAACCAAGGAGGCAGATAAAAAGCAGCTTTGGTCGTTGTGCTTACAGAGGGAAATCAGTGTGCCCTTTTTAAAGGGGAAAATGAGACTGTTTCTTCCAAAAGTGTTCTTTTCAGCTTTTTGAGGATATAAACAACAGAGTGCAATGCAGTAATCTATCCTTACAAAGTTTAAATTTAGTGTATAAATCTCTTTTTTCTGCTTGTTTTAGATTCTTGCCTCCATTGAGCTTCTGGCCCGGTCATTGCCAAAAATTCACCGCAGTGCATCTGAGCCCTCACTAAACCGAGCTGGCTTCCAGACAGAGGATTTTAGTCTATATGCTTGTGCTTCTCCAAAAACACCCATCCAAGCAGGGGGATACGGTGGGTTTCCAGTACACTGAAAAGAAATATCAGAGCATGTGCCTGTGTGTCTATGTGCTGGTGTGTTCCTGGGAGAGCAAACACGTGTGTACGTTCTCAGTTCCTGTCAGCTGTGGTTTTAAGGTTCACTGAGAGAGTGAAGGCTCACCTGCTTATGCTGGGCATTGAACAACCCAAGCACAAAGTCTGTGTTGGTAAAGGAATGCCCCGGGAACAGCTGGCACAAGAAGAATTGTAAGGTCACATAAGAGAAATGGGAAAAGTCACTCTTAAGGTCATTGGGTGTCTTTTTTGCTTGCCTGTGTCATTTTTTTCCTAGTTTCTTGATTGGAATTAGTTACTCAGGAGTGTACTTGATTTTGATCTACTCAAGCTATGGTGGTTGGTTGTTTTGTTTTTTTTTAAATTCAGTGGAGGTCATGATGTTTGAGCTTTAGGTTCCTCAGTTAGTAATGTTACTCACATGTGGTCGACAACTGGAAAAGTAAACTTAGCTTCAGGGCTGAGCACAGTCAAAACTTCCCGTGATCAGCAGAAGTGAGCAGATACAACACAGAATAAAAAAAAAAAAGTCTTCAGTGACATGTGACTTTTGTTTTTAAAGTTGAACTCGTAAGATAGTGTTGTTTAGAGAACATCTCTTCTTGCAGAAGAGTGGTGGCATGAGATTATTATACTTTTAATTTTTTCATAAATACTCTGAGCTGCTATAGTTTAGACAATCTCCAAAAGGTTCTTTTACCATGCGATGTAGAAGAAATTATTAATCTCCTTCTGCTCAAATGAAAGAGTATTACTGGTAATGGTGCCTGTATCCTTCAATTAGCATGGATTCCAAAATGTAAAAGGAATTTAAATCTCAAGCATAACCAAATACTTTAAGAAAAAAAGGCTGCTAACACCCATAATAGGAAAAGAGGATTTGGAGAAGCAGTTGTTTTCATGGAAATCAGTATTAAACCATGAATTCTGTTAAGATGAAAGGTTTTAATTACTTTAATATTGCTAAGAATGCCAACAAACGTGCTTCTGTTCAGCGACAAATTGTTTGTTTCACTTTTATGTAAAAGCTGCTAGTTTGACTAGAAGTTTAGACTAGGTATCTATGAGAAAGCTAGACACCTTAACCAAGATCCTGTTGGCTCACTTAAAAGCTATTTTCCTCTGAAGCATTCCTCTGGAACAGGCAAGTCAGGGTAGTGATTTGGGTTGTATCAATCTTCGGTGTCAGATATGAAAACAGTGATGTTGTTAGCTATGTTCTTGCATCTTTTGAAATTACTTAAGGGGTTTTGTTTATTTTAAAGTGCCAAGCTATTAATTTTCACAGATTATTCTGCATCAGAAACAAGCTATTGCTGCTCATGTAGGGACTTGAAGGGCCAGGAGTTTTCGTAATGACTTTGGATTTACATACTTAGAAATTTGGATGTTGCTAGCAGTAGATTTCTGAAATAGATCAGGAAGTCAAGAAAGGTTTTCTTTTCTGCTGTCTGGCAACTGACCCTTTTAAAACAGAAGGCAGAGTTAGAGAGCTTGAAGAGGTGTAGGCAACTTTTTTCTGGCCAGATTCTAATGGTCTTTTCTGTTTGTGCTGTTGGAACAGTTTGGGAACTAATTTTTCTCATCTTGTTAGTCAAGAGAGTTCAGTTGTTGAAATTTGCCTTTATGGAAATAGCTATAGAGGACAAAAGTTTCTACTGTTTTAGAAAATCTGGTTTACATCATTCTGCTAGCTCCACTTCACTTTGGCAGGCTTGTCTGAAAATGTTTTTTCCCTCCCTCTTGCTTTTATTCTATACAGTGAGGAGGAATGCTTTCTTAAGCTTTGGGGTATGATGTTCAGTACAGGCTACAACACTCATCTCAGTAAGTGCCAGAGGATACTGCTGGGTCGCCTGCAGAACCTAGAAATGTGGCATCCCACGCAGGAAAGGCTTAAGCACACTGTGATTTATGGAGAGTGCAGAACCATCGTCACCACCCTGCCCAGGCTTACTCATTTTCAGATCTGCCACAGATCAGTTCAAACAGGGTACTCCTTGGAGCAGTGCTATCCTCCCTGTTGTTGAGATTGTTTTTCTATGCTATAGGAACTACAGTTAGAGGAGAAGAAACGCTGCCATCCTTAGACACTATTGGCTCTGTTCCCTGCTGTGTGGTCAGTGCAATAGACTTCTCCCTGTATCACCCACTCCTGCACATCAAGCATGGTTTGGGATCCATGGCCATCATGTGATCTGGGCATCTCACTGAACGTTTTATGAAGCCTAAAAGGAGGCTAGGTTTTGTGGATCATTAACTTTATCTGACATTAAGGCATTTAGAGGTTTCATTTCTGTAGTTTGTTATTGCCGTTTCAATGAGATTTGGGAACATGCATAGTATAAAGATGCCTAAATACACCTTTGGATTTGGGTCAGTGTTGTCAAAGATGCAGTTCAGCTATATTGTTTGGAAACAGATACCTATTGGTCCTGTAGGCAGATCTGTAGGACCCAAGCTTTTCTGAAGGGGCAATTTATACTCTATGAAATTCTTTTTTTCTTTATTTCCCTACATCTCAGTATAGAAACAAAACCTATCTTGGAACCATCTAGAAGGACCATGTTCTCTTAAATGCTGCTGTGTATTCTTCTGAGGTTGCTAATTATCCATATCAGTGTATATTCCAAATGTTTATTTATCCAGTGGATGGTATCCATACTAGTAGATCAGCACAAGAATCAACAAAAACCTGCCTCTTTGACATGGTTTCTTCCATGTCTGTGAGTGTAATCCAAGCAAGCTGTTGGAATTGGTTTCCCTGGGGTCAGTTAGGTAACTCTTTACTTCATATACAAGGCTGGCATGGGCCTGGAAAGGAACCATTTCATCTCCTTATGGCTCTTCTGAGAAACATGGCATCTGCGCCAAGATGAAGAGTACAGTTAAGATGTTGTGTATATACCTTATACACTTTAGTAACCTCACGGATCCAAGTAACTTACCAGCTTGTGAGAAGCAGAGTTTGGTAACTGCATCTTAAATCCTTCCAGGAATCGAGGGCAGCAGGTTGACTCGGAAGATACATTGTTTATACACAGGGTGAAGGAACTTGATCATTTTTTAGTACAGGTTTTTTGAAAGCATGCATTTAAAAGAGTTTGCACTTGTTTTACATGTGACAAACGTGAAAAGGCTGTAGCAACTAAATCAAAAGGGTTCTGTAAGAAGCATAGAATTTTGAATGCTATTCATCCTTTGGAAAGGAATTTCTTTGTTCAAAGCAAGTATCTGAAGTTCTGCTTGGAGCAGATGTGTGGTTCACAGTGAATAAAAATGTTAGTTGTTTTTCTTGTGTCCTAAATCACCAAGTACATGGTTTCATGGCTTCACCGTAAGCAGATTTCATTTAGTGCAGCCATGGCCCAGCTCCTTACCCTTCATTAGCAGATGTTCTCCAGTTACACAAATCCATTCCACGCAATTGAGTGGGTTCTCCCCTCTGCCAACAGAGCAGCTCTCCAAAAACTGGTTAAAAAACTCTGCTAGCCCACCAACCTGAGCTAGTGTTGGCAAGGTCTGCTGCTTGAGACATCTTTGCCTCAGGGCCAGATAGTGCCAGTGTGACACAATGGGCAGGTCATCGCTCTGCAGCTCAAGTCAGGAGGGAGAGTGGGACTGCAGAGGTCCCAATTTAGACTAGCATTGGCCATTAGAATCGGGGTGGTCCTGTTCCTGCAGGACGAGGCATACTTGGTCATGTTCTTAAATCTATCTTCATTTTGTCCATTCATTGGGCTCAGGCAAGGTCTTCCTATCTATCAGAAAACTCTGAATTCACAGTTCAACTTACTTCACTTATCTGTCTCAGGACAAGATTGCCTGTGTTCTCTCTCCCTCTCCTACAGATGGGTTTTTTTTCAAAAGATAAACAAACTAGCTACAGATATTTTACATCTTCAGAATGACAAAGTGTTTTAGCTACTCTTCGGAAAGTCCTGACAACACCTGGCAGGATGGAAGATTCCTGTAGGTGGATAGTATATAATCATCCACATTCCTCATCTAGGGAAAGCTGTTACTGGTAACCACATTTTGTACACCTTCAATCAACGTAATCCCATTATTAGATGAACACATTACCTATTTTGGTCTCCTACTGATTAGAGATGGAATTAGCACCTGAATTCTGAAAGGGGATATTTAACATTAGCTTGTCAGAGAACATATCTTTGCTAAGGTTTTATTTAAATGGCACACAAGTCTGAAAATCACCTTTTTTATAGCTACCATTCTATCTGAAATGCTTCTTGGCTTCTGCTCCTATTTTTCTGTTGCCCTTTCCCAACTAATGGTTCATCGTTTATCTTCTGAAATCCCTGTATGACTATTAAAAGCTGAATTATTACCAGAAGTGGGCATAAGGACAAGATGAGTAATGAGGGAGCAGTCTCTTGTTTATAAATTGATCTTTAATCAGCAGTTTAGGAAGGCAGACTGAAAAATAAATTAAGCAGAGCATGTTTTGAAAGTGTAGCTAAGCATGAATGTCATTCTTAAAGATTAGCCTCACAGGCAATACTTGATGACTTTTTTGTCCCCCTCTTAAAAGAGAAAATAACTACAAAAATTGAGGTGTTTCTAGAAGATCCTGCGAAGGGAGTTGAGAGATGAGTGAAATGTGCCAGGGAGAAGCAAGAAAAATGATCCAGTATTTAAGTATTTTTAGACAAAGGGTTTTATACATTGGTAGAATTAGTAAAATAGACAATTAGGTCCATCATGAAGTTTTTATTCTTTTGCTGCTATAACTTAAACCTATCAACACAGCCTGTCAGGACACAAAGAACTTCAGGTCTGTCACAGCAACCTGTCACAGCAAACAACCCGACTTGCCCTTACTTTAGACCTCGAGTGTATTCCCTTCTTATTTCTTACAGCACACAGAGACCTCTCCTTGCTTTCTTCCCTTTCCTTTAGATCAGCTGTTCCTACCAGGACCTGTAGATGCCTACTCTTCCCCCTCCTCGTGCAAATTGCTAATCCTTCTTGGGTCTCTTCTTTATAGAGCAAGACATTCCATGGAATTAATGCCATCTAGCCTAAATTTTTGTGTGCAGGGACAATTCTAATATTGTTTCTAATATCGTTAGAATATATATTCTAATATATGTTCAGAATAAAAATCTTAATAAAAAGACAACAAACCTCTTGCTCTTGAAAGGACAGAAAGACAGCAAGATAGGAGGCAGCTGTTGGGATCTAATTGTATTCAACACGCTTCTGTTGAACAGAACAAAGTGTCTCTGAGATCTGTCACTCCTTCATTACTGGGAGAGCTCTGAGAAATGCTGTCAAGAAAGGGACATGAACTAACCCAAGATCCATGTGAAACCCAAGACAGGGAAGTTATATATATGTTATTTTTTTTTCTCTTGCTCCTACATCTTTTTAGTTAAGCATAGTTGGACCCCCTCCCTAAAAATCCTGTAGCATACAATTTCTTTGTGGGTGACAGGGAAATTTTTTGGCTAAGGTGTAAGATTAAGAGGTTGGATATCTTAGATTCAGCTTCTTTTCAGCGTTCTGGAAGACTTCTTAAGACTTTATGCAGCAGTTTTACTCTGAGCCATAGTTTCATCATCTCTGCAGTGGGACTAACAGTCTATCTCACAGCATGGTGACTGTGTAGAATTTGACGAGATCATTGCGTGTGAAAGCGCTGCATAGTCTGAAGGAAGCATGAGGTTGCTTTATTTGTTGAGCTTCTTGTTAGTGAGGCCTAATTGCTGGCCTAGAGGTGAGTAGACAGTCTCACCACTCTTATTTTTCTCCCAGTAGGTTGCTATGTTGGCCTCTAAACCAGATACTGGAGCATTTCTTAATACTGATTTAATACTCAAGCACTTTACTGTATATAGGCTTTAAAGGTTAAGGGGTGTCTCAAGTGGTTCTTCGTTATTAGACCAATTTTATGCCAGAATGGAAATCAGTTTGCAGCCTGATGCATTTTTCGCAGCTGTTGCTTTTCCGGAAGGTGTATGTGCAATAAGGAGTTTGAAGTGAAATGAAACTGACACATTTTCTTTTCAAATGCATGATGAATTAGCCTTTGCTTGAACTTTCAAAACTCTGTCTTGGGAAAAATTGGTACAGCTCGCTTTCAAGAATTTCTTTTTTGGTACAATATTCTGGGTCTGTATTCAGTGTTCTCTCACTATATATTCTTTTGTGCTTTAATTTTAACAGTTTGCATTTTTTAACATCTTTTATGTTCAACCTAATGTTTAACTAGTCTGGAGAAAATCTCTGACCACTTAGTAACTGAAATCACCTTTTTAAAACCAAGCTCTTGTCCTCCCTCTACAGGAGAATTTGCAGCGTTCAAGTAGCCACAGCACCATGGCAGCACCCACTCTGTTACTTAAGTCTTGTGTTCCTACAGTTTCTTAACATCAAAACTCTGTTCTGCTCTGCAAAACTTAAAGTAATTTAGGAAAGATACCCATAAGCTTAAAAGTGGAGCAGAATGGAACTGCCAGTCCAACACAATGGGAAAAAGTACCTTTTTGGGAACCAGAATCCTCTGCTGCCAGTGTTTCTCCTTCAACACAAACCAGCGTGTGCATTCGGAGACCCGCAGTGGCTGCCTGTGCCGTTGGCATCATTCCCAGGAGAGAGGAGAGGGCGCTCGTGGTTTGACTGTGGTGCTCGGGCTTGAGGGGATGGAAGTGCTGCTGCAACTTAGGAGACTTGCTTTGGATGGTCTGCCGGTCGGCTTTCTCCCTCTAACAACGTACCATCAGAGGCTGAAAAAAATCTGATGAGTGCTAATTGCAAAGAATCATCCTCCGTTCTGATCCCTTTATTTTTCCCCCCTGGTGTACTCACTGATTTATGGACAACGCAGTATCCCCTTTTCACTGTATTACAATGTCAAACACCTAAATCTGCCTATATTAGTGGGGTTTATTCCAGCAAATTTAAAAGTGTGGCATGATGGTAGTGGGGAAGGTGTCACTCTAAAGGTGAAGAGGTTAATCTGAAGGAAAAGGGGATGCTGCTGCACCTTTTTTCAGATTTACTTTATCACTTCTTCAAAAAACAAGCAACAACCACCAACCTTAACCCTCTTCCTTTTCCAGTATTGTCTTGGTATGTGCATATACAACATATTTTAGAAGGATCAGGTAGATCCTTCTTTTGTTGGTCCAGCAACAAACTGAAGTTTTTAAAAGAAAAATGTAGCGAGATTGTCCTCTCTTTGTTTTTTTTTTCCTTTTGTATCATATGATACAATATATTTATCAGAGATGCTACCACAGCATCTGAAGTCTGTAGAATTCCTGATACACAGACTGTGAGCAGTGTATGTACCTACTTTAAAAGTTTTATTTTAAATGAGGGTGCAGGTTAATGCCAGGTACCTTACCAATATGTAATGTTTTCATAAACGGGGAAAAAAGTTCTCAGGTTGAATTGAATACAAATACCCCCTAGAATTAGACATTCCAAAAATTATGTTTTGGTACTTTCAAGAGCTTTTTTTAGAGGATTTTTATCCAGTTAACTAAACGTCCTCTGATAAGTGTATGTGTGTAAATGTGGAGCTCCTTGTCCTAATGGCAAGTTGTTAGATGGAAACAAAACGGTACTTGCTGGATCCACACTGACTACTTCTCCTCTCATTGCTTTCTTCCCTGTCATCTCTTCCCCTTCCGTTTGTCTTTCCCTTTTGTACACTTTGCAAACTAGGATGAAGGTGGTGGTATCTCCGTAAGAGTGCTTTGTTTTCCTGTCCTCCTGGTTTTCAAATGGTTGGTAGCTTTTTGTCAAGTTACCCAGTCAGGGGAAAAAAAAAAAAAACAACCCGACTCATCAAGTTCTGCACATTGTTTACCTCTAGTGGAATATCTTGTGATGTGATCTGTTTGCAGAGTTCTCTGGTATGTGGTTATTACGTGTAAATTATTTGTACAGAGGCAAGTCAGACCACATTAGAAAGAAATTCAAGCTGAGACAGAAGTTTTCAGAATTTGATTCATTATCTGCCCTGGACCACTCCAGGTGAGGCAGGAGAACCAACCCACCGCCCACCCCAGCCGGGAGTTTCTTGCTGAGGGGAGGACGAGGGTGTTAAACGAAATCATGACAAATATATGAAGGAGTTAAATGTGTGTGAATGTGGTGTCCGTGCTAAACGTGCATGTATTGGGTGAGGAAGTTGTCCCTCCCTCTCTAGCAGAGTTGGACTGTTGTGTCTGCAGAAGGTTGCTCCCAGGAAAAGGGAGAAACGCACATGGGTAGTGGAACGTGCTTTTGAAACCTTGGAGTTCTGCGGCATTGCTGGTAGTCTGTTAGATTTGTCAGTAAATATTTACTGGGGTTATAGGGACCGGACTAATCTGAAGTGGGAATTATAACTGAAATACTGTGTATTCATATTAATTCCACAAACATTAGCAAGACAGCAATAGTGAATGACTTAATAGTCACTACAAGAATGAAGTGATTCATGTTGGTACATGAATAGAATTGATTTTGTGTACAGGATGCATTTTAAAAACAAAACGAAAACAACAAAAAAAAAAAAAGAGAAAGCACAATGTTTTTCTTGTCTGCTGTGGGTCTTCAGATGCTGTAAGATATTTTTTTTCCTTATTGAGATTGGCAGGAATTCAAATAGTAGCAATAGCCACTTTTCCAGCGTGGAGCAGCTAACTGGGGAGTGGTGGTGTACAGCCAGGTGTAATCTGAGTGCTCCCTGGTGATCACCAAGAGGTGGAAGGAGCCTGAGGCCACCCAGGCCAGCAGGCAGCTGAGAGCATTTACAGATACAGACTCCCAGAGGGTGGAGCAGTCACTGCTTCATTCTCTTTCCACCCCAGGAATCGCTCCAGCCCCTGCATGGGCTGCGGCTGAGCTCCTGCATGTTGAGCATGCTGGAAATTCATGTTCTCTTGAAAGAAACTGTTATTGGAGCAAGTATGTACAGGTGGTTCAACAGTCATTTGTTTCACAAAGCTTGTTAAAAGCCCTTCCACGAGGTCATGCTAGCAGAAGATTATCTGCTAAAATATAACTGTTAGGAATGTCACTCGCTCCTTGCTTAAAATGAACTTATTTTTGTGAAGATTCATTACCCATTAGACTACAACATGCTTCTTGAGCCCATAGGAAAAGCACAAAGAAAATTGCTATCGTTGTCCATGCAAAGCACTTTATAAGTAACACATGATCTGTGGGTTTGTTTGTTTGGTTTTTTGTTGGGGTTTGTTTGTAGTTTTGTTTTAGTTTTGTTGTGTTGTTTTGGTTCTTTTTTTCCCTGAGGAATGTGCAAGTTGTTCGGCTGCTGTTTAGAGAAGTCCTTTCAGGATGCTTTTCTACTGGTTTTCTCGTTTATTTGTTTCCCTCCAGATATCTGTAGTAAAGTGTGTTTGCTCTGTAAGAGGTCCCACGTAATACTCATGCAAAACTTTTGGAAGAAATTTGGTTTGTAAATAATTGGAGTTACGATCTTTTTTATTATTATTATTTTTATCTTTTCCTTCAGGTGTTTTTCTGGATGTCTTGCATGCCATCAGAACCAGTCTTAAAGGTCTAGATGTATAGCGAATGAGGAGATAAGTGTAGACAAGATCCAAGTGCCCTGTATAGCAGTGGGGTGAAGGAAGTAAACTGAAATGACCAGTACATTCATGTCTGTTACACTGAATTTCTCAAGCTTCTCTGTGGTATCCCAACCACAAGCACATGCCGTAGTGTGGAAACGTTAGTACGTGTTTTGGGTGCACGTGCTGGGACAAACATCTCGACAGTCTTATTGCTTTCAGCTCTGCAGTTATGTAGTAATTATCTGCAAAACTACCAGTATCCAATCCCAGCTATTCATGTCATTACTAACCATGCAGGTACCTTCCCCTTCACTTTTCCATGGCTAGAAAGAAGAGGAATGTTACCCGTTACATCCTCCCTGTCAGTACCTGACTGTTTCCTGCGGCTTATTTGCTGGGAACTAGAACATTGTAGCGGAGCTTAAACCAAACAGTATGAGTATAGAGACCTGGTTGGTTTGAAAGTCATCTCTGCATTAATTAAGTCTGACATGGCCTCACATACAATTAGCCCAGTCAGTTCTCTTTTTTTGCTAAACTTGTCCAGATCTTTAAATAAATCCACTTCTGCTTTTTATGCTTTCCTAAAATCACCTTTTCTTGTACTTGAATGCTGTAGCAGCTGATGGTGATGCAGAATGTTTGAGGCCAAATACTGCCAACTTATCACGGCCTCTCAACATCACTTGGATTAGCACGTGCTCATCAGAGGCAGAATTTGGCCTTCATGACATGAGTGAAATGCTGACTGTTGGTAAATACCACGTCTTTCCATAAATGCCTAAGTTGGGGGGAAAAAAATTACACTGAAGATCAGGCATAAATAGGTTTGCTTCTGTGTTTGCCTGGTGATGTAAATGCATCCAGCACTTCACAGCACATTTGGGGAAGCCAGATCCCCAGAAACCTTACAGGCAAGTACAAGCTGAAGTTTTGATGGCTGGAGTGGCTAAATTTAGGGATGAAGCATGTAGACATTTCACACGTGTGCAGCCTATAGATTTCATTCCCTTCTTGACTGTGAGTGCAGCATGTGTAGCACAAACTATTCATAGTACTGTAGACAATGTTGTCTTCTGTCTGTTGGAAAAAGCATCACCAGTAGCAGGATGCATCAGGCAAAGCTTCCAGGTACAGCCAAGCTGAGTTACGAAGGAGGTGTGTGAGGAGATTGTTACAGCGTCACTTGGGAGGCACTGGGTGTTCTGGTTTTCTGTTACACGTCTTACACAGAAGTGTATGAAATGAACTTTCTGTTGCCTGCAGCCTTGTCGATGTGCATTTGCACTTTGTGTGTGTGTTTTGACCCGCATTTTGAGTCTCTTTCTTCATCGCTTCATTATTTCTTACCTGGGAAATGAAACTATCAGAAGAGCACAGCTAAGCCTTTAAAACTTTTTCATGGCATTTAAGCGTCGAGGACGCCAAACACAGAAGCTATTGAGGCAGCACCATGGGAGCAGTAAATATGAAACTGTGGAAGGAGGAAACTTTAAAACAACAGAATACTGAGCACACCAAGAGCAAGTTCTAGCGCATCTCTCCTCTTCGGCAAAGGGAGCTACCAAGACCTGCTGGTCAACAGTTTACATAGGGATCCCTCAAAAGAGTCTTTGCAGTTTGCCAAATGATCATGTGCCTTCACAACCTTAAAAAGTACAACAGAATGTAAACCAGGTGCTTCGTAACTAGAGCAGTGGCTTTGGTTTACTTCTGGTGCGGTAGTTTTGTATATAGCTGTTACTATAAATAGATAGTTTGTGGTTGGGAAACTTCTATACAGGAGCAAGGAGGGCAGAGAGCGTTCCCCAAAATACCCATGATCATTTCAAAGCTAGGAACTGAAGGATGCCTAATTCAGTTACAGACAACCCGCTGCTTGAAATCTGCTCTGTCAAAAGTTGAGGGAGGTTCATTTAATTTAAAAATAAATGAGCCCTCCTCCACCTCCAAAGACACACAAAGATCTTGTTAAAGAGAGGTAGCAGAAAACTCCTGAGAAGTCCAAAGCTATGCTGTCATGGCATCTTGGAATGAGGTGGTAGATGACAAATGAGCGCTAGATGAGGATAAATGGATGGCAAGTACTCATGTAATCCAAGTCCACATCTATCAGACCAAACCATTCGTTCCCCGGCCTGGGATGTGCAGTTAATTTTGTTTCCTGGAACACAAGCAGGTTTCCTCAGCTCTTCCTGGGGCCTCTTGCAGTTCCTCCCCAGCGATCGCAGCCCATTACTGCACAGTGACCGTGGGAGGTGGTCAGGGTCTCCTCAGCTGAGGGACAACCACTGTGCTGGAATTTGATTTGACTTTCAAACCAGTTATGTAGACTTCTGCCAGTACCTACACACCAGTGTCATATTTAACCTCCTTATCCATCAAGGAGAAAATAATGGGCTTGGGTATTGGTGCTTTTTCAGATCTTTTCTGCTCTGAAGCAAGACTTTGGGCATAACTGTAAACTACAAAGTTATGTCTAAATGCACAGTTCATATGAAACATCAGGCCAGTTTTAATGAGGTTTTGTTCCTTTTAGAAAGCAAAGTGTAAAATAAAAAAAAAAAGTTTTACTAATGTACCAGGAACTATCAGGAATCCTTCTACCTGTGAGAAGATGATATTTCGTCTTTTTATTTTAAAACCAAAATCACAAAGAAACAACTTCTCTAAGAGAAGGGAGCTGATGGGAGCATTTAGAAACTTCTAAACTACCCTGAGCTTTGGTTTCATAGCATCACAGCAACAGTGTGTTCAGCTCACCCAGCCTCCTTAAGAGCCAACAGTGGCCTGTCTGGTCATTCTGTCTAGTTTGTTGCTTGCAGCAGCTGTGCTTTAGAATAAGCTTTGTGTGACATTTACTTTTGACAAAAAGATAGCTATGGGTTGGGTTTGGGGGTGTTTTGGTTTGTTCGGGTTTGGAAAAGGGTTGGGTTTTGTTTTGATAAGTGTCATTCTGTGTTGCATTTGTGTATTCTCACCCTAGTTGAAAAGAAAACCTGTGTGTTTGGGAGTTGGATGGAACATCGGGAGAAGAAGTGAAGCCCATCATCTGGGCATGGATGTTGGGGTCTAGGGGGCAAAATGGACCAAACTTGGGTGTTGGGTTATTTTGGGATGGTGGGGGGGTCCTGAGGGCATAATTTAAATTAACTCTGTCGAAAATAAAATGTAAGTGCAATAAATGTGCTTTTTTTTATTCAAAGCTGTGAACCTTTAGGGGGAAAAAAAAAACCACACACAAAAAAAATAGATTAAAAGAAATGCACATCATTCCTTCATGAACCTCGTGTCCTACCTGCCTCCCCTTCCTCCTCCCTCTCCACGCTTCTCCTCAACTGACAGGAACCTAACAGTGGCCAACTTACATGTGTTGGCAACCCAAATTACCGTTGCTTCCCTTCTGATCTCTTTTGTTGGCACTGGGGAAAAAAAAGTCCTGGCCCCTACTTCTTGCCACCCTTGAAATCCCCTTGGGATGCAGTGCTGCTCCCTGCTGCTAGAGCAGGGCCCACCACTCAGCCTGACAGCGCTTGCAGTCACCACTTCAGGGTAGCCCTGGCAATTGGGGAAAGTAATTAATTGGCCGTCAGCTGCCTCCTTGGCTCCTTTCCCCCTTTGGCAAAACCACCATGCAGGCTGGCCACTGTTGCCTTCTGGCACCCTGCCTTGTTTGAAAGGCGAAGGTGTAGGTGTTTTGTCATCTGAGTGTGTGACTTGCACTGTCTCCCTTTCTTACTTGAGCTGCTTTCCCTGGGTGAGGAGAGGTGCCCAGGGGAGGCACAACGCCCACGTTTCCTTACCAAGCGCCAGAAGGTGTAACACGCGGCAGTTGGGACCTACCGGGGGAACAGAGAGAGGAGTGGCTTGTTTAAAGCTTATAGATACACACATCTGTAGCCTTTAAACTTGGATTATTTTTAGATATAGTCAAGACAATGGCATTACCTCATAATACAGAGGCTTGTTTATGAGAGGCAAGGTATCTAAGTAAGGAGAGGAAAGGGAAATTTATATACAGATTTGGTTTCTGTTTGTTTGTTTGTTTGTTGTTCTTCAGTGCAATGAAATGTGTGTCCCGCTCATTTAAACTGTGCTAACACAACATTCCTTCAGCTGTATTTTTTTGGTTTGACCACCAGAGGTTTGTGAGGGGCTTACGACTGCAAAGTAGAAGGTCCAGTCTGGTTACTTAAAGAAAATAAAAACCAACAACAAACAAACACCAATTGTGTTAGTAGATTTCCATAGCTGCTTTAAAAAAAAAAATCTACAATGGAGTAAATGGTTTTGAAACTTCTATTTATTTTTTTCATTCGTAACAAAGGCGTTTCTTTTCGGTTTCCTGTTACATAGGTCATGGCAAACTCCCTTTCTTTCCTTCTCGAGTTTCCCCTGTAATTGCCAATACGACTTCTTTTTTTTTTTCTTGTTTGTTCCTCCCCCCTTTACTTTTGTCGTCCCTTCATTTGTACTTTGGAGTTTTTCTCATGTAAATTTGTACAATGGGAAATATTGTCCAGTTTGGTTAGAGAGCATGGAGACTTAAAACATATTAAAATTTGATAGCTGAATTCAGATTGAAGAAAACTATTTCTGTGTAAAGTTATTTAAAGAACTCTGTATTATATAAAAGGCAAAAAGTTCTATGTACTTGATGTGAATACGAGAATACTGCTATAATAAAGATTGACTGCATGGAAAAGTCTGAAGGAAACCGTTTGTCACGGAACTCACAATTCCTCCTCTCCATGAAGTTACAGAGGTGCAACTAAGTTAAGGGGAGTAAAAAGTTTGTTTTGCTTTAGAATGTAATGCTGGATAAAAAAAAAAAGAGGGGGGAAAAAAAAAAACACCACCACAATGAACCCCAAGGGCTCCCTGAAGTGTGCCCTGGACTGCTGCTTGTAGCCCTAAGGCATGTTTAACTTTGCCAGATGGTTTCGCTTCACAGGGATGGTTGTGGACTTCAGCAATACCCAAGGGCCATTCTCTCTCCCCCTGGGGAAAGCTTGACACCAGTTGGTCTGGGTTCTCTTCAGGATAACTTCCCCTGTTTCTGTGGCAGCTGTGATTCAAACAGTTACCTGGTGACAAAACTTAAGCAGGATGTCTGTATGACGGCTTCTCTGCACTTCTACCAGAGACATGTTTTATTCCCCCACCCCTTAGTGATTATTTGGCAGAGCTTTAAGGCCAGGATTCTTCCCTCCCATGTGCTCACAGAAATTTTAAATCAACTCTCTTAACGTGGATGCATCACCTTATTTCTTGGGGTCAGCAGATTATACATCAAGCAAGCGTTACGGAAGCTCAGAAGGAGGCAAGTACTCCCCACCTCTAAAGCTGTAGTGTTTGTTCTCCAGAAATGCTACAGCACTCAAAACCAAAGTACAGTTTAGCTTAGAGTTTGGTTACAGTTCACTTTTATTGAAGTAAGGACCGAGGAGCCAAAGCTTTGGTTCCAGGGGCCTCTTTAGTTCCAGCGACCTGCAAGTAACAGAAAAGAATCCTGAGAACCTTTTCACCCATCCTTTTCCCACCACTGAGAGAAGGACCTTGATGGTGCCCATGCTGCTTTCTGCACTAGGTGAAGCTGCTGACAGCCATAATGTGACACAACTGGTTAAGAGAGGGGACAATTAAAGAATCAGAAACAAACAATAGCCTCACACCTTTAAGTGGACAACTGCACAAATCTCCCTCTAGACACAGAGGGAGCACGTCCTCGAGGTCAGGTAATGCTGGGTCTACAGCACAGCATAAACAAAGTCTTTCTGAACTGGTAGCAGTTAAGCTACAAGTCATTAAAAACGAATTTGTTAACACTGCAAGCTGATATTGCCAGAACTAAACTACCAGGATTGGAGCATTCAGGTACCCAAAGAAGGAGTGTACGTGAAGGCAATAAGCAGTGCAAACAAGTATCTGTGTTGTGTACAGCTGAGATCGGGCACGTTTACCCTAGAAGTGCACCAACAGCAGCCGAAAGTGGGGTACTTCCAGCAGTAGCAAGAGCAGGCTGGCAAGCAGAGCCAGGCACCCTGGCACCGCACCACAGCCAGGAGCTGCGAAGCAAAGCCACTCGACGCGCTCAGGGGCAGGAGCCGTACCGGTCTACCCGTCTACTCCTCGTCGTCGGGAGGGATGCCGAGCTCCTCGTCCGTCCAGGCCGCAGGGTCGGGGTAGGGGAAGTGTCCCTGGGACAGAGACACACACACGATCGGCGCCCGGCCGAGGCGCGGCCCCGCCGCCCCCCGCCCCCGCCCCCGCCGCGCCGGCCTCACCAACA
>WBNH01010229.1:94045-122786 GCA_013401255.1 Urocolius indicus
GCCGCCGCCTCGCTCCCAGCCCCCGCCCGGCCCCCGCGCGCTTCCCCACTCACCGCCGCAGCCCCGGCGCGCCGCTCCCGGCGCGCAGCAGCCGCCCTGCCGTCCGCCCCAGCGACGCCAACATGCCGGCAACCGCCCCGCGCCGCGCCGCCCCCCGCGCCCGCAATGTCACCCTTCGCAGCTCCAGGCCACGCCCGCCGCCATTGGCCCGCCGCGCCGCTCGGCGCATACCAACTCCACCTGCGGAGGGGGAGTGGGCGGGACGGAGATAGAGTAGCTCTCGCCGCCGGCGTCCCCGGCTCTCCCCCTCTCCGGCAACTGGGAGCGGCCGGACGGACGGCACCAAATGCACAGGTGGGGGCGTCCCTTTGCGAGACAGAAAAGTTGGCGGAGGGCACGGAGGAGGGAGGCGGGTGACGGCCGCAGCCCCACTGCTTCTTTGGGCGCGGGGGAAGGAGGTGGTCCCAATTGCTCACCTTTAAGGAAGCGGCTGAAGAAATAACCCTCCTCCCTCTATTCTTCCCCCCCCCGCTCCAGGCCACCCAGGTGGAGCAGCCCACGGCGTCCGGTTGCGTAGCAACGGGGCAGGCGGTCCGGTTGCTCCTGCCGCGGGGGCTGGAGGGAGGGAGGGAGCGAGCGGGTGGTGCGGAGCCTCCTGCCGCTGCCCGGCGGGCCCTGCAGCGCCCGCTTCAATCCGTGAGGCGGCGGGGAGCGCTCGGGGCGGGGCGGCGGCAGCAGCAGCGGGGGCCAGGCCAGNGCGCTACCAACACACCCCCTACACACACACCACCCCCCCTCCCCCCCTCCCCCCCCACACACACACACACACGCGCGCGCGCGAGGGGCTTTTCTTGCTTCTTTCCTCCTTTACTGCAGCCGGTGTCAGGCTGGTGCAGCTGCCCAGGCGGGTGTTTTTTCCCCGGGCAGTGCCGCGAAGGCAGCAGCCTGGGCTCGGTCCCTGCGAATCCTGCGAGCGGCCCAGCTGCGGTCTGAGGGCCCGGCCTGTCGCTGTGCGGATCTGCTCGCTGACGTACCCCCCACCTCTCCCCCCCCGGGCCGGGGGAAAACCCGCCAGCTTCTTACCGAGAGGGCTCCAGAGACACACGGAGCTGCTGGGGAGAGTCCGGCAGAGGGATACCAAGATGATCAGGGGTCTGCAACGTCTCTCTTGTGAGGAAAAGCTGTAGCACGTGGGGCTCTTTAAACTGAGATGGGGCTTCATCAACACTTTTAAGTGCCTAGCGGGGTTATGTCAAGAGGATAGGCTGACGCTTTTTTTTTCTGTAGTGTCCAGCAACAGGATTAGGAGTAATAGACGTAAGCTGGAACGCCAAAAGTTCCACTTAAGGAAGAGCATCTTTCCTGTGAGGGTGTCGTGGTTTAAGCCCATCAGGGAACAAAAGACCACGATTAGCCTCAAGTACCGAAGACTTAAGGATTGCTAAAGGGCAGGGAGAGCTTAATTGCCGCTTAAGGTGCAGGACAAAACAGACCAGGCTACTCGGCTTGGGGAAGAAAAACAGAAAACAATTTAATACCAACTAAAACATAAAACCCCAAAAACATAACCAAAACAAAACAACACAGAATGGTACAGAGATGAAGAGTCCGACCAGCCCTTTAAGACCACCTGCTCCCCACCCCTCTCCTCTTCCCGGGCTCAGAGCCCTGATCCCGGTGTTTTATACCTCCGTCCCCCCTGAACGGCCCAGGGGGGCAGGGAGTGGGGGTTTCAGTCAGTCCGTTCCTGGTGACTTCTGCCGTTTGTCTAACCTCAGGGCAGGTGGGCTCCGCACCCCCTGTTACCAAGCAAAAGCTGCTCCTTGCTAAACCATGACAGAGGGTGAGGGAGCCCTGGCACAGGCTGCCCAGAGAGGGTGTGGAGTCTCCTCTGGAGGTTTTCAAAACCCACCTGGATGTGTTGGTGAGTGACCTGATCTAGGTGAACCTGCTTTAGCAGGGCAGTTGGACTAGGTGATCTCTAGAAGTCCCTTCCAACTGCTACTATTCTACAGTTCTGTGAGTGCACTGTATCCTGCACATGTTACATGTCTTCAGAGAGATTCAGATGATGATGAAAAAAGTGAGCAAAAAATAATGGAGAAAGTAGCCAGACAACCAGGAGGGTCTTTTCACTCAGACTCCCCACTACTGTTTCTGCAAAGGTATACCACTAACATAAGGTTAGTACCTAATAATTAGTTCCTCCTGGATCTTGATTGGATGACATTTCACAAAGCAGAACTGGGAAACTGTGACCTTCTGGAAGGGTAACCTTGTTTTGCCCAGCAGCTTATGAGCAAAGCAGTCTGCAGATAAAGATGGACGATAAGTTTGGCATCACTGTGACAGGCTATACCTGACATTATGAGCTGACATATCTACCCTTCTCATTGTACATTACTTGTATCTTAATCTCTGCTTGTGAGGAAAGAGCACTTCACATAGCCCCTGAGCAAAAGGCAGCATTGCCAACACTTGAAGTCAAAGTCAAACATATCTTGGTCTAGCGCCGTTTACTTCTGCAGGGAAAGACTCACCCTGTGAAGTGATCAGACCAGCATTTGGAAAGAGGTGTTTCTGGCAGGTGAAGGTGAAGATCCAAAAGGAAAGAACAAATGCCTTGCTTTGATTTTACTTTGCCAGGTGGCTGTACAGCTTTGCCTACAGCCCGTGCGTCCTGGTTCACTGGCTTCTGTGGTGTTTTATTCTTAGACAGGGGAAGTTGAATACTGCACGTAAAATAAATAACAGCATCTTCTAAATCTGCTAGATCCCAAACAGCCGACGTCCTCAGATGAAGCAGCATAGGTTTCGTGTGTCTACCCTGTGAACATCCTTCTGGTTAAAGGATTTTAAGTTCACTGCTCTTCTGAGTCTTGTAGCGTCTCTAATGCATCTTCAGCAACACTATCGTGGGCGTTGCAGCGAACTGTTTAACTTAACACAGCTATTAATGCAACATGAGTTTCATTAATATAAGGTTCATAGTTGTTCTCTTGACTGCATCTCCCAACTCCCTTGCATTTTATCCTTCTCCTTTCTTGTAGTCCCTGGCATATTGTTTCCTTTGCCATTGTTCTCAAACATTTCACGTTCACCATCCTGCTCAGGCCAGATGGCTCCACTGCTGGCTTTGACCTGCAAAGGCAACTTTGTCTTCCTAGACTCAATCCCCACCTTTTTCATTCTTGCTTGGCTTCAGCTCTCTTTGTGGACCTTACAGCTCTCGCTTGCTTGGGGAGTTTGGGTAGCTGCCTAAGAAGCAGGGCCCGAGAGGAGGCAGTGCATGTGTGACCCCTGGCCGCTTGTGGGCTACTGTTTGAGAGCCAGGGACATGCAGACTGTGAGGAAGGCAGCAGAGCCCATATGCCTGTAGTGCTCCTGGGGCTGGGAGAGGCAGCTCTAGAGCCTGTTCTGCTTTTGTTCTGCTGCCTGTTTCCAAGATGTGCCTCTTTATTAGAAAACTACCAACTAAAAGGCATAAGAATCACATGCCTAGGGCGTCCTTTGCAGTAGAACAAAATGATGACAGGATCTCGGGGGGGGCCTAGAAGGATATCTGCTAGAGCTTTGTGGATACCTGAAACAACACATTGTCCTTTGAATAACATATCAAGATTGAAGAAAAGTACCTAGCAGATGAAACACAAGGGGTTTTTATCATACAGTTCCAAGCTGGGTTTACAACGTAGTACCACAAGATGTGATGGTAGAATTAAAACATAGAGAGGATTCAAATGTTCAAAAAACATCCTTATCTCCTCCTTCCCCCCTCCAGGTAAGCTCCATGTCCGTCTCACATGCCCAGTGTTGTCACACAGCTAATAAAGATCCCTGTGGCCCTCTGCTGCCAAGATGTCCAGTAACATAGTAAGTTGAGAACCTATGGACGGGTCACTGGAAATGCAGGGAAGAAAAAAGCTGGGGAACCGAGACAGTTACTGCAGGGTGGGGTGTGTGTCCAATGTGGATTTAATTTTTCGTTGCAGCAAACTGCAGAAGTTCTGTTCCTGAAGCTGTCATTACTTCTCACATTTTTGTTTCCCACAGCCTTCCTGTCTGTGTGTGGAACCCAAGTTCCCTTTGCAGGCCCTTGATACCCTCAGCCAAAAGGAATTTTATTGATTCATCCCCAGAGGCTTCCAGTGTCGTGAGGGGAGCTCGTGTGTTGGCAAGGAGAGAAGCTGATGGCTACTACTACCTCGGCCACATTGCCCAAGAGGTGAAGGCAGCTATTGCTTGGGAACTGGGCTGTGTGAGGATCCGTGTGTCTTTTCTCTGTTCTTCCTCTGCCTCCCCAGTCCCGTGGCCTTGCTGTGGGGTGGCTCTCCTGTGATACTGTGCACTTCATAACCACTATTGCCTCCCCATGCCCTATTTTCATCTGTTTTCATCTGTTTCCCAGAGATGACTGTTTGTGAGGAGTCCTGCAAGCAAAAGCAGCCTGGAAATCTTTAAGAGTTAGATTAAGTTGTTATTCAGAGACAATCAAACCAAACAGGTCCCTTATCCCTCTTGCCTGCTTCTGCCCAATCTAGCAGCAAAGCCAATTAGCTAAACAGTGTAATAATCATCCAACAGGTCTGCCACCAGGGACCACCTCCTCCTTACAGAACTGAGAGCTTTCCTCGTTCTCTTCTATCCGTTTCTAGGATTTGTGAGGTGATTTTGGATGCCAGACAGAAAACCTCTGCAGGCTTTCTTTAAAAATCCAGTTCACTTCACAATTCCCAAGTTAGTTAAATAAGCAGTGCTGAACAGCTGAGGATGGCTGTGAGCTCCAGTGTGGGGTGGAGCAGACAGGGATAGCCGAAAGCAGGATTGACATGAGCCGGAGCAGGAGCCAACAGCATTACTTGTGTAAGTGCACTCCGAGATACACAGAGAAAGAAGGCTGAGGCTTTGATAGTATATCTGCCCCTAATCCATTGCTGGAGGCTTAAATTAAAGCATTTAAATTTATGACAGTTATGGCACTTTACTGGTTTGTTATCCTTTTCACTACTCTACAACTAATTGCATCAGGGTTTTTTTTGGCCACTTTTTTTTCCAATGAGAGGCTCTCCTGATAAAGTTCTCCCTTAGCATGCTAACTGTGTTCTCACTAAGATCTTAGTCCAAAATGAAAGGAAGAGAAAGGCTCTCAGCCCCTTAAGCCCCCGGCTCTTTAATTACTTTTAAAGTCCAGTATGGACACAGTAGAGTTGAAAAACCCGGTCAAAGAGGAAAGCTGCATTCCCAGATCACGTTCCGCTTCCTGGGATTTCTGCCACTTCCCTCTTAGCACTTAATGTTAGGCCATTAATTGGACCCAGATGTCAGTCTCACCAACCACGTGCTTTGCTCTTGCAGAGCTCCAGGGAACGCTTTTTAATCGAGTTTGACAAAAGTCACCTTCTGAAAGGCAACAAAGAGCTTCGCACACAGGAAACTCCCCTCTACGACATCCTCCACTACGAAGATGCCAGACAACAGCCTCTTGCTCCAGGAGACAGGGTCTTGGCACCATGGGAGGCTAAAGCTGAGCGTTTTGGCCCGGGCACTGTGCTAAAGGTTATGGAGAACAAGGAGGCACGTTTAGGTACAAGCTGTTGGCTTTCTCCATAGTGCTAGGCTCACCACAGTTGCTATCACTATATAGAAAAGAAAAGAGTCTTGACCATGGACTTGCTGCTTGGGTTCTCTTCATCACCTTGGGGTGTTTTGTTGTTGGCACAAAGTAGCCCATTGTTTTTCAGCACCAGATTTAATGCAGCTCACAGAATTAGCTTTTGCTCTGTTCTGTGAGTGGAAACTTCCTAAAAAGGGGACATGGAGAGGGCATGTGGGGCATTGGACATGGAACTTCTGGAGAGAATCCAGCACAGGCCTACCAAGATGATCAGGGGACTGGAGCATCTTCCTTATGAGGAAAGGCTGCAGGAACTGGGGCTGTTTAGTCTGGAGGAGACGGGCGGGGGGAACCTCATTAATATTCATAAGTCTATAAATGGTGGGTGTCAGGAGGTTGGGGCATCCCTTTTTTCGATGGTAGCTAGCAACAGGACAAGGGGTAATGGAATGAAGCTGGAACACAAAAAGTTCCACTTAAACATAAGGAAAAACTATTTCACTGTTCAGGTGATGGAGCCCTGGCACAGGCTGCACAGAGGAGTTGTGGATTCTCCTTCCTTGAAGGTCTTCAAGACCCGCCTGGACATGTTCACATGTGACCTGATCTAGGTGGGCCTGCTTTGGCAGGGAGGTTGGACTGGATGATCTCTAAAGGTCCCTTCCAACCCTATGATTCTGTGATTCTATGATCTTCCCCACACAAGGAGAAAAATGTTCTTGGCCTTCACAAGTATTATCTGTTAGTCTAGTTTCCAGCTTTTGTAGGGTAAAATCCTGGCTCGTGGTGACGAGTGAGGATGTTGCTGTCTGCTGCCTTGTCAGGGGAAGTTCAGAAGAAGGTCAAGTTTTAAATCTATAAAATCATGGAAGGCGTTATGAAATTGTCTGAAACACAAGCTGTTGCTTTTTATTTCCTGCTTTCTAAGAGATAAATCACACAGGTTAACATGCTCATAATATATTCTTTGCCTTTTTAAAACTTTTGTAATATGCACAGCACACAACACAAGAGGAGTCCTTGTGAATTTTTGGAACGGGCAGACTAAGGAAGTGTCTTCTGACCAAGCTCTGCGGATTCCTCTGCCTTTAAGCGAACGCATTATCCTAGAGCTGCAGATGCCTTTAGCAGCCAGGCAGATGGTGGTAGAGTCGAGCTTGGATTACCCATACATCGTGACGCCTGGTTACAGAGCCTCAGGCCATTTCAGACTGGGTCACTCAGACCTTGGTCTGTATTTGCCTCAGCTGTGTGCTAAGTGCAGCTGCAGGTGTAGTTCCCTTCCTGACTGCTGCCTGGCAGCCTCGGGGCCCACAGGGCTTAAAGGGTGGAAAGGGCAGCAGGAAGATCCCTTCGTCTCAGGAACAAGCGCAAACAAAGATGAGCTCAGCAAGAAAATAGAACAGCAACTATCTGAAGTGAGGATTTCATCTTCAGAAAGCATTTCCTCAGAGGAAAAGGAAGAGGAGAGATTGGAGACAGAATGTGTTCCAAAAGATGTTTGGTCTTGTGTAGAAGAGGACAATAAGGTTATACAACCTAAGAAGGTAAAAAGTGTTTCATTCTGTCTCTCCTCTTAATATGTGGTTTCATATTTGTATAATAGCTGCTTTGTTACCTCAGGCTTTCTGCCCTTGGTACCAAGAAATTGCTAGAGGTTTTAGGCCTGGCCATTATGTATGCCTATTGAAGAACAGAGAGACTTTGCACTGCACTGCTTGCTCTGCAGATTCCTGGAACCTCTTCCACATATCCAGAATATAAGAAGAGTTGCATAGCCCACTTTCTGTACATCTCGCCTCTGTGTAAACACGGGAAAAACTGCCAGAGGACTTTATACCAGATAAGGGTTATAGTAAATGTTGTAGTAAGGATTGCTTCATACCAAAGCAGTCCTTGGCATAATTAAGATATTTCTCCACCCATAGCAAGAGGCATCACTTCTCCCAGCTGAGGACCAGAAGAGGTTATCGTGATCCTCCGTAGTTGATTTGGTGCTTGTGAACAGGGCACCAGATGAGGATCAGTAAGGAGGATGTTAATGTGCACCAGCTCCTGCCAAGCTTTTCTCCATTGCTCTGGAGGGCTTAGAATCCTGATTTCTGGCATGTGCCAGAAACATCAGGCCAGAGGAGCTCTGTCTGAAAGACAGTGATCTCTCTTGTGCCAGTTTGGACCCTTCCAGGCTGAAATACTGCCAGTCTTTAGATCATTTGAAGATGTAGAGAAACCCACAAGTGATTAGAAGTTACTTCAGAGTTGCTTCCTTAGAAAAGAACTCTCCCTGAAGGGTGTGTTTTTATTATTTCTTAAACTTCATTTGCAACTTAAGATCTTATGCTGTAAGTTCATGAAACTAATCCACTCTTCTTATCAGGTCTGGATTATGACTGTATTTCTTGATATTTCTAGGGTCCTCAGAGGGAGATGACTCATGCTGTGGTCGATGCTGCTGTCAACACAGACAGCTGGTTAATGGAGACAGTTCACAATGAAGAAGTAGACAGCAGGCAGCAGGACGCTGAAGCGGAACCTGGTGTTAAACACAAACATGGTATTGGAATTGCAGGTGTTTTATCCAGATGTAAGATTTGCCACACCATATCAGAGCAGCAGGCCATCCTGTCTAAGATCTATTGCCGTGGTTCTAGATGTTTCAAAAGAAAATGCCCTGAACAGAGCCACCATGATGTAGTATCGTTATATCTAGGTATTAATGGTAGTTTGGTTTGAGAAGTTGTTCATCTTCTTCTCAAGGTGAAAATACTTTAATCTGAAAATCTGGGATTTTTTGGCTTTTACAGCTACTGCAGTAGCAACTTCGGGGTTTTCTTAACCTTTATCAAAATGTTCACTGTAAATATTTATCATTACATTTCCTTACTTGAAAAAATAATCTGTAACATTAAGTATGACTGCCTGTAGTAAAAGATTTCACCAGGACTGTTCTACAGAATACTCTTTTATCTCTGTTGAAAATGATTGCTTTATAATGTCATAAAGTGAACTTTTATTCCCTATCATCCAAAATCATGATTTTAATCAAATTGGTGCTGTTCTCATTTACACCAGTTTTGTGACAATTGCAGGCAGTTAAGTGAGGACTCCGAAAGCCTCAAGCTTTCTGCAACTGTTATTGCTTTGCTGTGTGTCACTTCTGGTAGAGGGAGAATGACAAGTCAAACAGGAGCACACATATCCTCCCAGCTGGTGTTCCAGCATCGCTCTGTGCAACCACTGCCACTCAGGTCCACGCTGTCCTCAGCAGAAAAGTGTGAACAAACTCTGCCTATGTTCTCAGTTCCCCAAAAGCTCTGTTAGCACAGTGTTGCACCCAGTCCAATTTCTTTTGTCTCTCAGCTGGATGTATAGCTCAGGCTTTGCACTATAAAGAAGCTTTTCGGTTTTTTATTGTCTCAGAGCATTGGCAGAAGCACTGCTCATGTCTGTCTGTGAAATACCATGTAACCAGCCCCTTAGCCTGAGTACAGTCAATGATCTTGTGTCGCCAGGCAAAACACTTGCTTGACTGAAATGGCGAGTTTGTTCTTTAAAAGCTGGGACCTGTTTTATGCAGATAAAGTGTCTCACTTCCTCGGAGGAAAATGTTGGCACTAAGTTATGAAAGTCTTGCTTGAATATATTTTATGTGAGAAGACCTTTTTCTCTTAAAAAAAAAAAAAAAAGCTTTCTTTTTATCAGCTGCCTATAACCTCATACATCCCTGCCCTAATTTATTTGAAAGGTCTTTTGGGGTCCCAAGTAGCAGAAGCTCCAATCCAGCATTCTCAAAGGAGCCCTTCCCTGGGAACTGGTGCGTTGGTTCCTTTCAGGCGCCAAAGCTTCTTTGCCCGAGTGAAGCGATCTCTCGAGAAAGACAACCTGACCATCAGATCAGCTCTGCGTGGACAGAGACCACACAGCACCTCTAATGTGCAGGCCATGAGATCTACAAATCTTCTAAAAGACAAAAGCATTACAGTAAGTATTTGGTCCGAACTAGATTTAGCTTTTAGGATCAAGCTATTTGTTTATGCCACGTGAGAATAAGCTCTCCTTTGATCGTCTCTCTCAAAGATTTTTACTGCAACAAAAATAAGGCCTGTGCAGAATAATGGCTATGCATAAGTAGAAACAGAAGGTTTCCATTTAGGAATCAGTGCTGTACGAGAACAGGACACTTCTGGTGGTTTTACTTAGCATTTTTGATAGAGGTGGGGTTTTAATTTTAGTTTAGATGTAATCTTTTCTAAATAAACCTCCCAGCCAGTTCTACTAGATAGCGAAAAAAAAAAAAAAGTTATTCCTCTTTTACAGATACTGAAAGCAAAAGAGAGGAAGTTTAGGTAGTCAGCTGAACCCCATAGCAGAGAGTGCAGGTCAGGGCTGGCATGGAATGTCAAGTCTCCTAATCCCAAGGCCAGCCCTTTACCTGCCAGATCACACCACTTGTTTACCTCCCACCTGTAAGACACTTTCTTCCACCTGTAAGATTCTTTCTTTGATCTCTTCCCCTTTATGTCATTAAACAGAAGCCATGCACAAGGGACAGAACAGAGGTGTTTACTGCCCCAAGGAAGCCACGCAGATCAACGTGTGCAGAGAAATCTGTCAAAATGCTTCGTGAGACTGGCAGGGGCATTATTTGAAGGTCCTATAGTATTTTCCAGCTTGTGGTATTAGAGATGTCCTGAGGAAAGAACTGGAAGGAGATCAGACTGTCTGCAGAGAAGCAGCTAATGGCAGCAACATGCTAACTGCAGCTGAGTGTAGGAGAAAGGAGAATGCATTTGAGAGAGGAGGAAAATATTTTGTGGAAACTGTTCCAGCCCCAAGCAGCTTGAGTAGTGTAAACTGGAATGCATGTCTAAGTTTTGGTGATGTTTCCTTGTGCCTTCCCTCGTACGTGGCACTGTAAGCAGTACGAAAGAAATAAATGTTGCACTGTGGCTGTGAAAAGAAGCCTTGTAGGTGCTCCTTCATCTAGTTGCGTAGCACAGAGCGTTTAAATGCTGCCTGACATTGGAAGGGAGCTACTACCGAAGAAAACACAGACTACTTGACTGTGGGTAGAGATCTCAGGCAACAGAAAGTGAGGCGTTAGCAGACCTGCACGGAATTACAGAAAGATTTTGTGCTTGGCAAGAGGAAGGGAGATATTTCTCTTTCTAATAAAATCTGAGAAGGAATCTGTAGTATAGTTTGTGCTTGCAACTTTCATTTTCCATCCAGTCCAGAAGCTGACACAAAGATTGGACAGTTTTAAGCACTGGTTGAACACTGGAACAGCCCGAACAGCACAGGCTGCTGACCTGTGAAGAACTCATGAAACACTTGGATTTTCAGGCATCCCTCTGTTGGTTAAGCTTGATCTTTAGTACAGGTTCTAGCATCAGAGTCAGTATTTTCATGGATGGGAAGCGACACTATAGTGTTCATGAGCCAGCGTGGCCTTCCAGAGCTCAGAAGTGACAGAAGACTAAGCTGGTGTGGTTTTGCAGCTTTACAGTTTGCATTAGAAATATATACTAATGAGATTAAGGGTTTCCTTTGGGTTTTTTTCTCATAGAAATCAGTCCTTACTGGGAGACCTCAGGAGAGATGGAAAGAGATGGACTTCAGCAGAGCCAAGATAGAGCATAAAAGGGGGCAAGAGGAACAGAGGCAGCTGAAGAGGGAACAGCAGCAAGAGGCAGATGGCATGAGACGCCAGCTGCGCAGGGACAGCCAGAGGTAATCATACCCTGGAGCTAACTGAGTTCTTCAGTACCTGTCAGAAGGTTGGCAGTGTCTCTTCATGCTCCATGTCTCTGACATGGTGCATTGTGCCTTGTGCCAGTCTCTGCAGAGTGGTCGTGGTGGTTTGCTCATGGGAATAAAACTGGCGCTTGAGGTGTGGGTGAGTGAGTACCCAGGGACTCTTCGCCTCTGACATTGCCTCCCAAGAGCAAATTCCCTTCAGTCTTATCCTCAGACACAAAGGTTTTGTGTCTCCCAAACCCCTGTTCCCTGGCCCCATGGTCCACTTCAGTTTACCAGGTTCATGCCCCCTGGCCCCATTTCCACATCTGTCTCATTGCCCCTGTGGCTCCACCACCAGCACTGCATGTAGCTACTCGCTTGTCTGAATTGGTCCCACAGCCCCATCTGCACAATCCCATTTCCTGGGTTCCTTGTTTTCAGGGCCACAAACTCACAGTGACACCAAGTGATGTAATTAGGTGAACAGATGACTGCAGTTACCTGACATCGGGCACTAGCCCGTTGGTCGATTTTGTCACCTCTTTTCAGGACACAGGTTTGACCTTCATTACCTAACAAAGAATCCCGGAGTATTACCTGAGCACAGCTTTCCAGAATATCTGTTTTGTGTCTTCTGCACTGTCTTTTTGTTTTATTGCTCGCTCTTCCTGAGAAAGCTGAGAAATTGTGTTTTGGAAACAGGCAGCGATTGCATCAGAGAACTTTGCAAAGGCTGGAGAAACAGCTGGAGCACAAAGACAGAGCTTTGCAGCACCTGGCACGGCTCCAGGCTGCTGGGGCAGAGAGGAGCAGGAAGGAATCCTTCTTGCTAGAGGAGGAGAAGAGGAAAGAAAGCCAGAGGCTGCAGTTCTTAAAGACACAACGTTTGCAGAGAGAGGAGTTGCAGGCGGAACGCAGTGAAAGGAGCTTTGAGCAAGAGAAAGGCAGGCTGGTAAGGGCAATTCCAGAAAAACTACTGTGTTTCTAGCAGAGGCACCACCCTGAGTATTTGTCTTTCACCTGTTTTATATCCAGTATCATTATACCACTGAAGAGATAAATAAATGAAAGGTAACAATTTTTGACACGTATACAGATGAAAGATGGGAAATAAAATTCTCCGTCTCTGTGGTAGAAGGAATCTTTTAGCACTCAGGGAATGCATCTCCATAGGTTATGTCCATTTCTGACTTCTACCAGTGAGAACTGTGGATGAAATCCAGCATGAAAGCTGGCTGTACCGTTGTAAATGTCCTTATTTTTATGTAGGATTTGCTCAGGAGCAGAACGCAGTCACGGCAGGAAACATTGGAACAAGAATCACGGGAGCAGGACACGCAACAACAACAGCACCAGGCTGCCAAAAGGAGATTGTTCCAGAGCAGAGAACGTTCACTTCAGAAGGTGGAAAAAGAAGGCCAAAAACTCAGTGACCTCCAGCAGTACCTCAGAGAACAGAATCTTCTGGCGCTCCGGGCATCACTGCTAGCGTAAGGCAGCTGCAGAGTGGGTAAGCAGGCCCTTGAGCAGTTCACAGACCTGCTCTGTGTCTTGTAGGTGTAAGTTGGCATGCTGGGGCTTGGATGCTTGAGTGCAGTTGTGACAAGTGGAATGATGAGTCCTGAAGAGGTCTTTCACTGCAGCCAGAGCGCATTTATCACTGCTCCGGCCTTTACACACCTTTCTTTCTGGAGTTAATTATTCTTCTAGTCCACCTCTGTCAAGTGAAGTGGTGGAAGCATAGGCACAGGTTATGTTCTGCCAATACAAGCCTGCAGGGAAATCAAACACAGGCCTGAAAAGGCTTCCATTGATAAATTCTGGGAACTTTCTGTTCTGCTGTGTTTCTTCCAGAAGAGCACATCTCTTCGAAGGCCAAGGAACACGTAAAACGGGATGTGTAGTTACAGGATGCTGTCCTAGGACTTACTTTGCTATGTTAACGTTACGTGAGATACGGGTGGGGAAGGAGAGCTGGACACCAGCTGAGTGTTAAAAACCTGCAGCAACGAAAGTGAACGTGCTGAGCTACAACCAAGCCATCCACTGCGGTTTCTATTAGTAACAACTGACTCTCACGCGTGTCCCACTGCACGTGAGGTGCAGAGAGCCCCAGGGAAGCGGTTCCCACACAGATCACAGTTGTGCTACTTCCTGCCAGAACTGATATAAGGGGCAGGGCAGGCATCCAGTGACGTGAGAGGTGCTTCAGCAATCCTCATAAGACAATTTGGGACCTTCCAGCTTGGGCTTCAGGTAAGTGTAGGTCTTTGGCTGTCAGGGCACATATACTGCTTGGAATACCTAAGGCCACTCCCCTGGAGGAGGGAGGACTGAGTGAAGCCCAGAATGCAAAAAGGAAGGATTTTTATTTTTTTTTTTTTGTGACAAGCCACCCTTTGTAGACATTGTGATGAGAAAAATGTCTGTTCTCTGAAATACTTGTCTTTGAAGAAGCACCAAACCCAACGGTGGGCTGGGGGCTCCGTTTTGCCTACGATCTCACTTGCAGGCTGGCAGTCTCCAGAAGCAGGTATGATGTTAGGAAGGTGCTAAGGTATCTTTGCAGGTAGGGCACCTGCTCAGGACAGACAGACTTTGTGTTCATCATGAGTAAAGGAGGAGAATGCTACAAGGACAAATGAATAGGTAAACTGAGAATTAATGATTGTGCAAGAACCTGAGGTAGTCAGTAGTGCTATAGGAGCAGAAGAATTCCCTGTGCAGGCTACCGAGTAAAGCACAGTTACCACCCAGAGTCCACGCTGGCAGCTTGCTCATCACTCCTCTGATTTTCTAAGTGAACAAGCTACCAGCTTTTTGTCTCTCCTGAAAGGAAACAGTAAGGAACACCAAGAAATGATTTCCTGCAACAGGAAAGGAGAGCAGAGGGCGTTTTAAAAAGTGCATTGTACTCTGAAGCATGGAGGTGCCTTCATTCACGAAAGGGAGGAGAAGGGTCACGCTTGTCACGTGCTGGAAGTGCTGTCCCCTCTTCCTCATGTCATCAGAGGTACAAAATACAGCATCTGTGTCACTGCAATATTACCACTGAGTAGCCAGAGATGTAACTGTGCATTTCATATGGGTGTTTAGGAAAGGAGATTGGACATTTATTGACTGGAGCAGTCAGAGCTATATTTACACAAAAAATATGCATATATATATATACATACACAGTTTGCAATACTTTAATACTTAGAACCAAACTACATACAAAATGTAAATGTTGTTGCCTGACACTCTATGTACACTTAAACACACGTTACACATTTTCTAGCACAGCGCTCAGCCAAATAGCACAGGTATGATAAAAATTCCCCTTTTACAGGAACGTAGCACCAGTGATAAAAGCAGTTTCTAAAACATAAAGAAAAACTAGAAAAGGTTGCTGCTTTGAAATTCTGCCAAATCTTTTGATTGGCCAGTGGTTTCTCAGCAACCAGGCTCCAGAGGTAATGGAGAGGCTACGCCTTCAGCTTTCCTCAAAGAGACAGTTACAGTTAAGTCTCTCATCCCAATGTTCACAAAATAGTCTAAGGCCTAAGAGTATTTTTAACTTTAGGATCTATAATATGCATGAACCAACCTAAAATTTTTCTTCAAAAATGGAGGGGGCAGGAAAGAAAGATGAACCTATATGGAAGGTGAAAGCTTTGACATTTTGTTTAAATTGAAGTCCAAAAAATTGCTAGCCTGCTGCACATATAAAACTTGTCAAGTGCAGCAGAGTTTTGTGTGTTACATGTGGAATTGTATTATGTGGTTTGAGCTCTGTTTAGCCTCTCGAAAAGTGTGGCCAGGGCCTGCCTCACTGCCTGAGAGTGCTGCGCCTGGCACCTCTGCTCTCAGCTGAGTGCAAACCCTCAACTGAGGAAAAGGGGCTGTTGGTAGCACACAGAGATCTTTAACTTAGAGTTTGGGGGGGGGGGGGGGGCTGATTGCTTTTCTTCTTTGTATAGTTCTCTTTTTATACAAAATCACGCGCTAGTTCTGACAACAGTGCACCTAGTCAGGAGGTGAAGTCTAACTAGACTTACAGAAACAAGCCTAAAACCTCAAAGATAAACTTCACTGCTGCTTTCATCCTTAAGCATTTGGAAATGGAATATGTAACGATGAAAGGAAAGTACAGAAAGATATTGAGCAGGATCTAAACTTATTTTTCAGACTTCCTTTACGTATCAGTAACCATTATTTTATAATCACCATAAACCAGCTCATATATTAGCAGCTAAACGTCTGCTAATATACTTTCTCTTCATTGCTTTAACTATCTGCAAACGGACCTCTGCAGACACCCTGTGCTGCTGCAGTTTCACATGCAACACACCTGGGATATATATTAGTATTACAGTATTTCCAATCATTCATAGACTGTTTTTCTCACTATTAAAATACAGCCATAAAATAATTAATTACAAATTAATTAAAACTAAGAATTATTTAACCACTATTAAAATAACTGATTATAAAAGCCAAGTATGATCTAGTTCTTTTGCTGGGTTTAATTTTCAACATTCACAACATGTTTTCCATCCATTAGGAAAATGCTTGGGCTCCTTTTTTTGCAAACTACTGGGAACAAAACCGAAGCATTTGCATCTTCGTTAAGATTTTGAGCTGGCTGGGGTGAGACTAGAGGAGCAGCGGGGAGGTCAGTAGGAAGGAAGCACATAGAGAAGAAGAAAAACCCAACACTTTTTAAGGTTCAAAAAAGCCTAAGGCCCACACAAATATTCCCCAAAAGCTGTTTTTATTATGGAATTGGCTTTTCTGCCTAGGCAAAGAATTTCTTTTGCTGTTTCTAATCTGGACTCCCATAGTATTGTGCTAGAGTAGGGAAGTTTGAAAAATCAGATTGACCCGTCTGTTTTTATCATCCAAAATAACTAAGACCAGGCCACTCCATGTAGGATCTCACTTCTACAATAAAAGCAGAAGTTAAAAGTACAAAAGACAGAAAGGTTTATTGTTTTTTTTTTCCAACCTGAATTAATTGCTTAGCTATCATTTCTCATACCACAGTGACAGATAAATCAGTAAATTAACTTTAAATATTTAACCTGATACATTCCAAACCCGACTTGACGAATGAACATCTTTTGAAAGGCTTTTAGCCAAGTAAGACTGCTCTTCTCATCAGGCTGAAGTGATCTTGTGCACCTAAACTACGTGATATGTCAGTTTAAAAATTACCAGAGCACGTTAGCTCATAAAACTGTGTGATGAGTCAGAACTCTCCAGCTGTGCAGTGTTTTCTGGAATAGAGCTTCTCATCTTCCCATGCCCAGTGGTTGGCTGAAATGACTGAAGGCGACACTGACAGAGAAGCCACTGCGTGGCATTTCCCCGGGATACACGTGACGTGTCACCTCCAGGTCTTCCTCTGTCAGCTCACAGACAGCTTGAGTAACCCTGCACCATGAGAAGGCAGAAGCTACAAGAGTCTATACGAGGACAGAAGCTGCAGTTTTGATGAGCAGTGGTTTAGCTGCCTCTAGGATGTCCAGTTCAGGGTCCAGTGAACGACCAAGACCTTCCAGAACCATGATGGCAAAGATGATTGAAGCGAAATTGCTCTCGAGCTTCACCTAGAACCACAAGTGACTGAATTAATTCAGTGGACCTTTTTTTCTGAGCTCATTCCACAGAGGTACCAGCTCTAGCTAAGCTGAGAGAGAAGGTGGGAGGCTGGGGAGAGCATACACACATCTGAAATGCCATTGCTTGAAGGTTCAGAACAAGCTGAAATCCAGCAGCAGGCCCAAAAATAAGAGGACAGTTTCAGGCTAAGTGTCCTAAAGGAACCCAAGAGCTTTTTTGTCAGTTTCAAGAAGAGGAATGGGACTTCATTTTTCTCTTCCATAGTAGAAGAGAAGCAGGAGCTTAGGAGTGCTCACCATTGCTTAGTGTAGTTACAAGCTGCCCAAGTATCATAGAATAGTAGGGGTTGGAAGGGACCTTTAAAGATCATTCAGTCCAACCCCCCTGCAGAAGCAGGCCCACCTAGATCAGGCCACATAGGAACGTGCCCAGGCAGGTCTTGAAGACTTCCAAGGAAGGAGACTCCACGACCCCTCTGTGCAGCCTGTGCCAGGGCTCCCTCACCTGAACAGTGAAATAGTTTTTCCTTATGTTTAAGTGGAACTTCTTGTGTTCCAGCTTCATCCCATGACCTCTTGTCCTGTTGCTAGCTACCATCAAAAAAAAGGGACACCCCAACCTCCTGACACCCACCCTTTAGATATTTGTAAATGTTAATAAGATCTGAGGTACTTGGGTGCATGCACTTGTGTAAGGGGGAGCTCACCTCCTGACTGGCCACCAAAGACCGCCACGATCAGAGGGAAAACAATCCTCTGCTCTGCAGGTGAACAGACTCCTACCCCGTTCCCAGCCAGCCACCAGCATTATTTCAAAGCATACCAGGACATTAGAATTCATGCAGCTGGGGAGACTTGCTTTCTAAGGGCATAAATTACATCTAATGTCATTAGAAACCAGCTTAATGAGGCTTAACGACACAAGCCTCTAAGGAATGTTTAGGGGGACCTTTTGCAGGCTGGGCAGCACTATGGCTGACAGCCTTCTCATCTCCTCTAGTTCAAGCCATCATAGTTCTGTTGATTTCCAAAGTCATTTGCAACAGTGGAAAGTTATCCCCCAAATACTATCCATTCTAAGAAGGAACCTATGTTCCATGAGCACCTCCTCACTTTTGAGGCCTCTAACCAGTAAAACAGCCCAGTGCTGTTCCACAGCCACATATCAAGACAGAGGTCTGGGGTAGAAAGCATGCAGTGACACACAAGTGGAACATGTATTTCATTTCTGCTTCTAAGGAACTAAAAGATAGGGAAAGCTACGTGTTACTGCAGCACTCCTTTACAGTAAATAACATCAACCATTAAATGCCATATTAAGACAAAACAAAACAGGAACTGGTGCTGGGAGGGCACGTATCAAGGCCTGAAAAACAGTGTGCCTGCAACAATGGATGCATTCCTGCAGTCCCCCTCCTCGTAGTTCACAACTCACAGTCCCCATCCTTGTCAGCTCTTTGTGTTCCCAGTAATTCTCCCTCCCCAAATGAACTTACAGCCACTGACGGCAGACAGTGACGGGATCTCACCTTATGGGTCATCAGCAGTTTAAAGACATTCGAGAGGAGATGTGCCACCTGAAGCTGGAATAGAAAAGGAGAAGTTAACAACTGACTATAAGAACTGTGGTCAAGACGACTGACCCACCTGAGTGACAGGCAGGATTCTTCAAAGTGTGTGTTCGCATTTAGTTCTGGTGGAGGGACAAGATTATTGGGCTGACAATAGCCAACACCAAGGTATGTCCTGGGCAGGTTGGCAGGATCAAAGAGCTCAGCTGTGACCCACTTGCCAGCCCAGGAAAACTGACAACGTCTGAGCTCACAACGATTGATATTCACGTTATTCAATACCACCATACTCCGCTCTCTGAAGTGTCCAGACTAGCCTTAGCTAATAGGATGCAATCTGTAATATCAGGCTCAGCAGCTCCTCGTAGGGAGCTGCAAATGTTGGACATTTGAAAACCAACAAACCCACACACACACACAAACCCGCGTTAGTAACTAGAAGGAAATAAGAAAGGATTGTATGGACTTTTGCTGCACCTGTGGTGTTGATGAGATCAGAACTGGCCCTTCCACATGGGTTATTCTGAAAGCCAAGTTGCACTGAATTGCAGGTAAGTGAGGGCAGGATATTGTATGTGCACTTGCCTTTCCCAGGGCAATGGTGTTGCCCTGGACCTTGGTCACTAGCTCCGCCATCTCAGCTTTGAACCGCTCAATATCCTGGCACTGGTTGGCACGAGCGTGATGAAGGATCAGTTCTGCCACTCTCTCCCCCTGTGAAACAAGTGGGAAGGTGAATCACTGGAGCCAGCAGGCCTACAGGGAGCTGCACCTCCTCGTCCCTGCAAGGCCTCTGTTGCACAGGTTCCTGAAGAAGGCCTGCTGCAAGGAGAACTTCCGGGACCATGCTCTCCCATTCCAGCAACAGAGACCAAACAAATCAACAGAAGCAGGTGCAGGAAGAGCAGAACTGGTCCAAAAGTCTAAAGGTGGTCTTAGCAGATTAACCAGACCAAGTTAAAACGTGTCCCTGAGATACACTGGTGAGCCATCTGACCCAAAGCTGAAAAACAGCAACATGCAAGTATGAGCACAGATACTTGTTCTCAGAATGAACAGGAGACCTCAGCACTGGATTCCCTAGTCCCTCTGAGAGTGTACTTGAAGTAAGTGGGAAGGAGGATAAAGTAGTTCCCCTTATACAGAGGAGCCTGGCAAAGCCCTTACCTGTTTTGCTGCTTCTTCTTTACAGATGCTGATACAACAGCAAAATGGAGGATGGTATATAGGCTTTTCAGCAGCAAGGCTGCAGAAGGGAATGCATCGAAGACCAAGATGTTAATCCGTTCCCTCCTCTTCTTTGTTGCAGAATATGCCAGGTTTTGNTGTTCCCTCCTCTTCTTTAGCAAAACCTGGCATATTCTGCAACAGTCTCAAACGCAAGTGGCTCCTGGGCATTTCTAACTTGCATCAGAAGCACTCCTAACTAGGGAGTACATAGCCACAGGTTCCCATTAACACCTTCTGTCACTGAAGTCACTCCCCTCTGGCAGCCTCCTTGCCATAGCAGAACATCCTATCCCTGTGTCTGGTACAGCTTCCACACAGGCAAGTCTCCTCTCCCTTCCGAAGGAGGATTGCAAGGGGAAGTGGAGAGAAAACTACCACTTTGGCCATCAGACTGGGCAGCTGTCTCCCCTCCCCAGGCGGATGACGGGGGCTCACCTGGCCCTGGACCACGGCCGTGAAAACAGCCCGGAAGTTGTGCATGTCGGCGCTCTGCAGCTCAGCCACGATCCCAGCGTCCAGCAGCACCAGGCAGAGCCGCCCCGGCGCCGGCAGCGGCTGCACCTCCAGCACCAGCGTGTCGCACAGGTCCAGCACGGCCGTCTGCGCCTCGCAGCTCCTGCCCGTGTGGGCCGTGCCTTGCACCAGGATGTTCCCAGGGTGTAGGTCAGCGTGGACAAAGTTGTCGACAAAGACCTAGAGGACGGGCAAGTCTTAGAGCAGCTCATTCCAACCCAACCTGCCCGTGCCAAAACTCACAGGCAAATGGGAGAGGTTTGGTTCTGTTCTGTTAGCTGTCATTAGGGCTACAAAGATGACCAGGGGAGTGGAACATCTTTCTTAAAAGGAAAGGCTGCAAGACCTGGGCTGTTTAGGCTGGAGAAGACTGAGGGGGAATCTCATTAATACATCCAAGTACCTAAAGGGCGGATGCCAGGAGGACGGGGTGACGCTTTTTTCTGTTGTCTCCAGTGATGGGACTCGGGGTAATGGACATAAGGTGGAACACAAAAAGTTCCACTTAAACACAAGGAGAAACTTCGTTCCTGTGAGAGTGAGGGAGCCCTGGCACACGCTGTCCAGGGAGGGTGTGGAGTCTCCTCCAGAGGCTTTCAAAGCCACGTGGATAGGTTCATGTACAACCTGATCAAGCTGAACCTCCTTGAGCAGAGGTGGTTGGACTGGATGTTCTCTAGAGGTCCCTTCCAACCCCTACCATTCTGTGACTACTACTGTGCATCACCCCAGGCAGCGACACAGCAAATGGCTTCTGCTCTGCAGACCATCTGTCCTGAAATAGGATGGGCACTACCCAGTCTAGGGGAGTCAGCATTGCTCTGCTAAGAAACCCTGTGGTTTTCCTGGAGGTCAGGCAGGAGTCCTGGCATTGCTCTTTGGCAGTTAACCCTAAACCAGGGGCACAATGGTGGGCCTTGGCAAAAATTAACGTGGTAAGAACAGGCCATTTGCCACTCAGAGGCATGGGTTACAGCAAATAGTTAAGTTTGTCTAGTTTAGGACATCAACCTACATTACAGCTGTATTGAAAAGCAAGGAACACAAGAGGAAGCAAAAGCATGTAGTACTTCTCTACTTCTGCTAGCAGCAGAACTTCCCCACTAACCCTCTGGACAACCTGGGACACTAGGACTTACTGCCCCAAGGAAATTATCTTTGTATTTCATTATTTCCCCTACAAATTTGCTCAATTCCCATGTCAATAATTAGAGCTGTGGGGAAAAAAAGGATTTTTTTAGGTGTTGCCTGAAAAAGTGACCTCTGATAACTTCATGTCCTCCTCGTTTTCTGTTTTGAGAAACCATACACAATAGATTGATATTCACTCTCATGCACTCAGGACACCATAGAGCTCTGTCATAAGCTAGCAATTTGTCTGATTTCCAGAGTTAAAAGTCCAAATTATTTCATCATCCCAGTACGGAGGCCACCCCACACCACTATTTATCTTGGCTGCCTTCCTCTGCACCTCTTCTAGTTCCGTTACAGCTCTTGAAACAGAGGGTCCTGGGCAGAGAGGGAACAGAACTGCACAGAATATTCAAGAAACAGGTTTGGTTGGGTTTGTGTTTGTTTTTTTTTTCCTTACAGACGTAATGTTGTTTCTTTGGTCTTTAATTCTTTTCAGCTCCTGGAATTTGTGGGTTTGCTTTGCTCCTAACCATTGAATGCAATGCTGGCATAAAACTATTCCAGTTCCAGCATTGCTTTTCTGCGTGGTAAAAGCTATTTCAGAGTCTGTCATACTCCACAGAGTCAGAACTGCTGTCCTCGCTATCACTCCAGCACGAAGTTGCATTTATCAGCTGAATTCCATCTGACACTTACTGCCCACGCACTCGGTGCTGTGAGGTTCTTTTGCAACTCTTCCCTGCTGGTTCTCAGGATTCCTCACGAGACAATTATGTCACCCTCTCAACACTCCTTTCCAGATCATTTGTGAATATTTCAACCACGGAAGAACTAGACAGCCAGAAGTTGAATCAAACTTAATATAGCCACGTTTGTTTTCTTTACTCCATACTTAGTTCTTCCTTTAAAAAGGGCAGTTTTGGAGGAGGAGTCAATAAACGAAGAAACTAGCTAGCTACTTTCCCCGAGTTGTATCCATAGTCTCTGCAGAGAGCATGGTATTTGCTAATTACATCACTCTTTATAGTACTTGGGCAAGAGGTGAATATTCATTAAATGGATTGGTGGGTTTCCCAGCAATGCACTGATCACATTGCAGAGCACAACCCTACAAGCAGATCAGCCCCATGTACAAGCAGATCAGCCTTCCTGAAGTGGAAGGACCTACAGTGGCCCAGACTATCCAGACTAGGCTTTACTCAGACCTCCTGTAACACTGCAGCTGAAGTACAGACCCTCCCTCTGCCAGTTCAGGAGCTGCACGGTGCCCTCGAGGCCCAAGTCCGGGGTTACCATGAGATACCTGGCATTCACAGCTGGCTCTAGAGGCACAGCTGCACCTTTGAGTCTATGAGGAGAAGGACAGGAGATGTGGCAAACAAACAGGTTCTCTTTTTAGCCATATTGTCTTATTACCCCAACTGAACTGCAGGAAAACAACCTTTACGCCAAGTGCTTACCATCTTTAGTAGCATGTCCATGCCCATCTTGGCAAGTCTCTGCCTCAGCTCTGTGGCAATCTCTGCATGCAGGTACTGTGAAATAGGCTCACTCTCCTGAAACAAAGACAGAGCTGGAGTCAAACGCACCCTGTGTCCCACCTTTGACCCCACCTTTACTTCGGTGCCCAGAGTAGAGGGAAGGTGATAAGAATATCCTAGAAAGGACCCTGCTCGATAGAGGCTGCACCTACTGCGATGGAGAACATGAGAGAAGCAGGGGTTTGTCCCTTGGGAGGGGACTACTATACCCTGGGACAGAAATATTCTTGCCAGGGTCACATGCAAGAAAACCAAGGCTGAGAGGAGCTTTGGTCTGCGACTCAAACATCCCCAAGGGAAGTGAGGCAAGCATCAGAAAGTGTCAGACTGCCAGGCTCCTTGCTTTGACCCACCACAGAGGGGAGTTGAAGCGTGGTGTTGTTTTGCAAAGCACAGGCAAGCGCATGGTGGCCACACACACTGCTGGTCTGCTTGGTTTCAAGGCCAAGTGTTCACTTCTATATGGAGCTGTCTGCCACCTGTCTTCTGGGATGCACTGTTCACAAACAAAGAGAGTGGAAGAGACACTGAAGAAGGACACCAATCTCTTTAAGCAAACAAAAGTATCCTGCCTTTGATCGTTCCTTCTCAAAAAAAACACCTCCTTGCCGTGTTCTCCTGAGGGGCCTTCTTCCAGCTACCGCTGTTCCCAGACCCTGCAATCCTCACCTCAAATGTTTCCACCAGAACATCTGTCGTTACCAAAGGCCGAAGGGGAGTTGGGAACTTCACAAAATCGACATGTAGGAAATTTTGTTGGAAGCGCTCCAGGTTTCTGGCCTCGTAGCGTAAGTCAATCTCAAGGGAGAAAAAAGAAAGAAGCAGGTTGGAAATTAGATGCAATTAGACCTTCAGGATCATGTATGAGGAGATGACTATATGGTGTGGTACTGAATACTGGCAAAACTAGCCAGAAAGCCAGAGTTAAACCAGAATAAGAGTGGTGTTTCCTACAGGCCTAATAGTTTTCATAGAACCATAGAATCATTTTGATTGGGGAAGACCTTTAAGGTCATCAAGTCCAATCACTAACCTCACACTGCCAAGCCCACCACTGAACCATGCCCTTCTTTTCCTGATGGAAGAGTAGAGTAGCAGGCTGGGTAACAGATGGCCCACAATGCAGCACCTCCAAAATACAGGTGACACTTACTATAGGCATGGTGTCACAAAAAAAAGGCTAGGACTGCATTATTTTCCAGGGTAAGACAGATCCTGAACTAAAGCTTACTATCCACACAGCAAGGCAGGCAGACAGAATGTAGCCCTCGCCTCACACACTGGCAGCCATAGCAAGAAGAAATGTAATGCAACACATAGAAAATAATCCACTACACAAAGTCTTGGCTCCAGCTCTTCGGTGATCCAGTGCCTTGACATAGAGGCATCTCTCCTGCCCACTGCTGCTGCTCAAGCAGGCAGGATAACCTTGCCTTACCTCCCTCATCTGGCAATGGGAAATAGCTCAGGAACACTTCTTGTTCTTTCAAAGAGAAATGAAAGGAAATTACAACAAGCCTTTCAGATGCTCTCCTAATCCTCAATCTTCAGGCATCCACCGAAATCTCTGCCAGACTAAACTGGTACTAATGGCCTCAAGTCAACAGTTTACAACATGGATCTGGCATACACATTTTCTGCAGTTGCAGAAAAGAACTAAGGCTTTCAAAAGCTTATGACAAACTTCAGACTCTGCACTCTAGAAACAAGAATTACATTAGCAGATAAAGGTTTATTTTAATTAAGCCTGCAGTGAAATATCTGTAAGTTTGGTTGTAAGGACGTTTCAGGATTATGTCTTTTTAAGACATTAGTGAGTCAGGATGCTTTCAGATCTATTTCCAAAGCTTAACTTTGCCAATACCACGAGTCTGATGACAATATAGAATGTATTATTAACTTAAGTAAAAGTGTATTAGTTGCACCAATATTTATACTTCAGTGCTAACAAACAAGATCAGCGAGTATACCTTGCAAACATATGTTTAGGACTTTAGAGTAAGAAGACACATCTGAGCACTTGTTTGGAGAGACTCTTTTCCTAAGGAGAGGTCTCTCACCAGTGTTCATCTTTCACAATGCTATAAAAAAGGACTGTGACTCTGGCTCGCGGGCTGCTCAGGCTCTTCACTAGAAAACACACACCAAGTCTAAATAGGAGTTAAACACCTAGTAAAGACTGTTAGATTTTTTCATTGCTTTTTTGGTTTTTTTTTTTCTTTTTTACTCTCTGAGCATACAAGCTTTCCTACAGTAACGTGATGAGATTAATTAAAGAACAGGAAAGCCTTCATCTAACCCTTTGACAAGTCACCGGATGAACACGGCAGAGCCAGCCGGCAGCAAGAGGAAAGGCGGGTTACTTTTAGTACGTGGGGACCGTGGCGTGGCACGCACCTGCTGCATCATGAGCTTCTCAAACTCCTCCACAATCTCTGTCAAACTGAGCCACTTGAATCCAGGGAGAAGTCCAATAATGTGGCTACCCATCTTCATAAGAAACAGATCCATCTGGACTTGGTGGACCAGCCCCGGGTGCAGGACCTGCACAAGAATGAACCATGGCAAGATCAGCTCCCCAGACACTTCAATTGGCTCAAGCCATACATTCCAAATAGACAGAACCCAGCCTATTAGACTAGCAGCTAACAAGGCTTGCCCAGCTAGTCCTCAGAAGAATTCACATTTTGCCGTGGATTAAGTTGTAAAGAACCATTTTATAATTGTCAAACGGAACGTATCTGTGCTGCAGACCACTGCCTCACCCAGTGCCATTTGCCACTGCTTTCACACTCCTGCCCTCTCCTGCCACATAGTACCGAATAGCATTTGGAGCAGCTCAACTGTGTGATTTCTTTAAATAAGCATTGCTGGAAAGAACTTATCTGTTCCAGATTTCACGTGAGCAGAGAAGGCGTTTCATTGTGTGGAAAGTGAAACCAAGCTTAACATTAATTCTTTTAATGTAAACTGGGCCCTTTTAGGCATTTCTGGTATCCACACGCCACATCAAATGGTGCCACAGGCGGTACACGTACTTGAGCTCTCTGGGCTGGGAAGAGCTGAGGGTGCTTCAAGTCAGGATTGCAACTGGCTGGAGCCAAAGCACTGAGAACAGACATGGAGGGAAACGAGCATCACTTCTCTCACTCTGCCTGGCCCTAGCCAGCTACTCATCTCTGTGGGAATTAAAATCTGACCAGCCTTGTCCAGCACGCTCAATTTTCAAACATCTACTGGTCAGATGTACGACTTACTTTAATGGCTACAGGCGTGAGATGTCTGGCTGGTGAAGGATTTGCATTCAGGAGTGGTTTGGCCATCTGCTGCGTAAGGGATGCCTCGCTCACAGGACCTCCCCGGGAGCAGTCTGCTGGGCTCAGTTCCTTCCTGCTCCTCGTGTCCTGCGTCTCCTCGCTGCTGCTGCTCCTCCTCCTCCTCCTCCTCAGCCACCTGAGGAGGCCTCTAAAGCCTGACACTTCCCACGCTTCAAAAGCGGACCTTAGCTCTGACTGTCGCGCTAGTTCCTTGGCCCGGGAGCCAGGGAGAGCCGCGAGGTCCGCATAGGCTTTATACACCTGGGCGACGCAGCCTGAGCCAACGGGCTCCCGGCTTTGAAACTGGAGGATGCCTGTCCAGTCCTCGCCGAAGGCCTTCCTCAGGAGCTCAGCGGTGTGTGCCCACGGGTGCGGGCTCACCTCGACGTGCAGCTTGGAGAACTCGTCGCAGAAGGCCTCGGAGAAGAGGTCCCTGCGGGTGCCGGCCCATTGGCCCAGCTTAACGCAGGTGGGGCCGGCAGCCTCGGCCGCCCTCCGCAGCAGCCGCAGCCACCGGGCGCGCAGGCCGGGCCACAGGCGGCTCAGCGGGTAGAGCAGCAGCAGGGGCCCGAAGCGCAGCAGCAAGCCGCAGGCGCGCAGCCCTAGCCGGAGCGCCAGCCCCAAGCGCCGCAGCAAGCCCCGGGGCGGCCGCTCCGGGACGCGTTCCCCCACCCACAGCGGCTCCCGGTGCCCCGGCCTCTCCTTGCAGCCGGCCCCTGCGGGCACCGCCAAGGCCGCCGCCGCCACCCAGCGCCCGCTAGCGCGGAACCCGCCGCGCGCCGCCGCCGCCGCCCAACGGGGCAACGCACCCCTCGCCCCGGCGGCCCGCGCGAGCAACGGACGCGGCAGCGGCAACAGCCGCACGGCCCCGCTCGCCACCATCGCCCGCCGCTAGCGGCCGCCCCCGGGGCGGGGAGGAAGGCGGGGAAAGCGGCGGTGTGGGGCCGCCCCTTCAAGGCACGGCGGCGCGGGCCGCTGCGGAGCGGGGGCTGGCGCTTCCCGCCTCGTGGGTGGCGGCGGCGGCGGCCTGCAAGGGGAAGCGCTGGCGCGCGTTGTAGGGTGCAGAAGGCGTCATCGTGGCAGAGGAGAACGAGAGGTCCTGTCCTTCTGGTGCCCGTGGAGACACGTCTGTATCCCTGACGGCGCCTGGGAAGGGGCCCTCGCTTGGACTGGTGCCCTTCACATCTCCATCTTGACCGCTGAGGTGTCAAAACGCATCCGATTGTAACTTTAAGCTAATACACCCGCTGCCAAGGATGCAGCTGACGGCGTCACCCATCTCTCCTCTTTGGGAGCTTCTGTGTACGCGGCCCTAGTCTGCCCAAGGGCATGTTTTAGGGGATGGCCACCACAAAGGTGATGCTGCAACTCGTGTTGACATCATGGCTGCTCAGCAAAGCTGTTTTCTTGGACACCCTACATAGGGAGCGTTGTCCAAAACGTGTATTGATGCCCGGCGTGCAGTAAAACAATCTGCACACGGAGTCAAGACATCGCTTTATTTTGTGTTTAATACATACTGCTAATCTACCCAGTGAGTCCTCCACCTGGTGTGTATATTGACTAAACTATCATCAGTCCCCTAGGTTCTGTCCTTAACAGTCTCTGCTCCTTCAGGAATGCCGTCGTTTATCAAGCTGTGCAGGTGAAGTGACTGGGCTCACCCCATCCACCTCAGGCAGAGAGATACTATTATTCCAGGGCATCCTGTGTGAGGATGGGTGTGCGGCCTGAGTCCATATATGTTTATTTGCATCAGTATCATCTTAATATTAGTCCTAACTACAAAGGACCTATGCGTCTGGACCTAGCGCATACTATTTGAATCTGTCTCCTATTCTCTCGTATCTGGTTACAGGAGCTGTGGCCCTTCACACCAGGGCTTTGGTTGGTTCCCAGCTTTGGGTGTTAATTACTAACAGCGTGCTTCTACTCAGATGAAAACAAAAACCCATCGACTAAGCGAAACATTCTGTCTCTGATAGTTTTAATGTACGTGGGAGCCAAAAGCCCGTGGGAAGAACTGATCCACTTTCCAATCCAGATCCTTCCCTCACATCAACAGGTAAGCTCTGACACGACCAAGCCAACCTCTGTGCCAACAGGGATTATGGTCTCGCACAGCTGAGGGAAATCCTTTCGAAGGTGGATGCCGCGATTCCTGTTGGAATAACCGGTGCCGCTTTGGTAACAAGTAAGGGACTTTTTGTTTTCCTCCCGAAACTTCTGTTCGCAAGCAGAACGCTCTCTTGTGCCCTTCATCTCTATGTTTCAAAAGTTCCGACCTTGGCCGCCGGCACATCCCCTCACCTCTGTTCACCGCCGCAGCCCCCCTGCCCGCCCCACGGCCGGAGTTGGCTGCGTGCCGCCTGCCGCTCCGCCCGCGGTACTCCCCGAGCTGGGGGCAGGGAGGTGGGCGCGGTTGCCATGGCGGCGGGACGGGGCGGGGCGGGGCGGGGCGGGGCGGTGCTGC
>WBNH01010229.1:122791-213133 GCA_013401255.1 Urocolius indicus
GCCAGCTCGGCGCCGGGCGCCGCCGCCGCGATGCCGGGACACGGCCCCTCACCCCCGCCGCCGCCGCCGAGGAAGGTAGGGAGCGCCGAGGGGCCCGTGGTTGGTGTGGCCGCGGCGGCGGCGGCGGGTGTTCCCAGGGGAGAGCGAGCGGGGGTCCGTGGCGGCGGTCGATGCGCGGGGAGTTCGGTGGCGCTCCCAAAAATCTCTTAATCCCTTTATCCCCTTCGTCCCCAAATTGTGGGTTTGTTTTTTTGTTTTTTTTTTTTTTTTTCTCTCCGATACCGAGTTCAGCAACTGCGGCGGAAACCGTGGGGGCTGAGCCGACCCACTCCCGCCGCCCTCCCGTGGCACTGCTGCTCGCCCCTCGCCGCTTTCCTGGCGGGCCGGGGTGGGGAGGGATGGCTGCTGCTCCCCGCGTCCCCGCCGGCTGCGGGGGGGCTGCCCGGGAGGAGGGGAGAAGGGCCGAGGGGACGTGGAGAGCGGCTGAATAACCGACTCGAGAAGTTCAGAAGCAATGGGGCAGAGGAGTGGAGCCACTCGTGCTGGGGCCCCTGGGTGAACTCAGCCTTTCCTCCGTCTCCCGTAGCGCAAAAGTGGAGGAAACGCCAAGCAGCTTATTTGGGGGTAACCAGGGCACCGCTGGAGCAAGCAACAGAGTCCTCCCCAGTTTCAGCAACGCCCTGAATCCCTCTGTGACTGTAGCTCTGCGTTTTGCTCTTTCTGCTCTGGAGAGCCTGGCTTTCTTTGACTTTGTCTTCTATGGGAGGAAACTTCTGCGCTTGGGTGCAGCTTGTAGCTTAAATAGGGGGGATATTTCTGACTCTCGCTGGGGTTCCATGAGAACATTCACCTGTCCTGGGGAGAGAAACGCCAGCTTGCCTTCCCACTGTGGTAGCAGGGATGTTGGGCAGTGAGGGGTTAGGCAGGGAGTTAGCGGAGAGCAACGGTGGTTGTGAAGGAAACAGGGAAGAAATTACAGCTGTCAGCAGCTGTGGTCACAGGGTGTCAAATGCAAACTGGAGGGTGAACTGTGCAAGGTGTATCTGGGATGCTTTCAGAAGGTTTGGTTTAATGAGTCTCCAAGGAGCCCAGCTTTTCATGCTTGGTGTTGGTAGAGGGATGGTCTGAGAGAGACTGAGTGCTGAGCATGAGGCACTTAATCCTGCTCTGTACAAGAGCATGTTTTTTCACAGACAGGTCAGCAAGTTGTATGGGAGTTGATCATGACTGCAGTGTTCCCAGCCACTTTTACTCTTGATGTTTAAGCAGGGTTGTTGCTTTTGGAGAGGAGGATCTCTGTCCTGGATCTTAGCTGGGAAGATAGAGAGGGGCAGAGGGATTTCCATGACGCTTTCATTTACTAATGGGAGGGGAACTGCTGGTGGATTAAAAAACTGTTTTCTGTGTTGGCTGCCACCTCAATGACCACTCATTCTTGGTGTGTGGTAGTATTGGCGTCTTGGTGTATTTGGTCCAATAAAGTCCAATGAAATGTACTGGCTCCATTCCTGAGCCACCAGAAAGGGAGTCGTTGCTGCATCCTCATCCTGCCAAAGGCTGGGAGTGTGTTTCCTCAAACCCATGTGTTGAATTCTGAATTTTTATCATCGGGACAGTGTTTGTAGGGTTTGGTGGTTGTTGGCTTGCTGAGACTTTTCTTTTTGCTTGTTTGGGTTTTGTATTTAAAAGAATCCAAAGAGTGTTTCAGTGTGTGAAAACTGGGTATCTACTGTGTTGGTACAGACTTGGAAACAACTGAAAATGCTAAGTATGGAAACAAGAGGAAGGCCACAGGATTTCCCAGGGTAATAAGAGTGCCTTTGAGAAACTGAAGAGAAAGCACTGAAAACAAAGGGCGCTGGGAGTGAACCGAGATGTAAAAAGCAGGCTAAAGATTTATAGCTCGGCTGAGAAGGTTCTGTGCTGAGAAGGTTCTGTGCCGAAGCCTGGGCTGGCTTTTGGCACGTCTCTGTCCTGACAGTCTGTGCAGAAATTGCTGCCTGTTTGTCATCGTGTATCCCCAAGCACAATACTCCCTGTAGACCACAAGTGCATGTGGAGTGTCCCAAAGTGCTGCTTTCGGTAGTGTCCCCGGCTTGCTGCCTTGGGAAATCTTTTGGGACATTTTGTCTGCAGCGACAACCACGTGGTGCTTTCTGTTCTCCAAGTAGGGTACTTAGATCCTTTGTCAAGTGCTTATAATATGCTTGTCTTTCTCCCATGCCTGGTGTGTTTATGTGTTAGAAATGCTCGTTTTGGCAAGGAAATTTATAAATAAAGCCCAAGGCTGTGGCTTTCAGAGGTGATCTTAGTCCGGTAGGAGCTTTTCCACTGCATGATTCTGAAAATCAGCCATAGTTACTGATTCATATGGACAGGAATTAAAAGCCTCTGTTTTGCAGGGTGCAGTGAGTGCACAGAGGCAAACGCAGTCCTTGCTGCAAGTTTAAGAAACTTACCAGTGAGATCTTCATGCAACAGAGCCAGACTCGTAATTGTGGGGATTAAGATGCTGGGCATTTCAGAAGTGCCTGATAAGTGCTGTGTTCTTTCGGATCTTCCTGAATGCATCATCTGAGGCAGCTGGTTCTCTCCTCCTTTTGTAGCACCTGACATTTATTTCCTGACTGGAACTCCGCTGAAGCTGCTGCTGCTTAAGTGGAGGCCAGACCAAGGGGAGAAAGGACTCTGTAGTGCACCATGAAGCCCGTGAGAGTGGAGAAGAACCTCTCTTAAACTCTTGTGGAGGCTGGCTAATTGTGATGATCAGCTCTCTTAGGCATCCAAAACTGGGGCACGAGATCTTTAGGGAAGCGTTTCTTAGCGGAAGGATTTAAGTACTAGCGGCTGATATGTCTGTTGGCAGGATCCCAAGAGCTGGCTGGAAGAGGCCTCTACGATGGAGGAAATGCTGAAATAGGACTTTTAATGAACTTGCATAGCAGTTCCTTAAGGACTGAGAAGACTTCTCCACAGGGAAGAAGAGAGCGGGATGTAGCTAGAAAGAAATTCCTTGTTACGTTCAGGTTCTGACAGTAAATGAGTGAGCCTGTTTTTTTTCCTAGATCCATCTCAAATAACTTTACCTCAGAGGAGTACCAATCCCTAAGTACCTTTTTACCCAGACTAGGCTGGAGAAGGGACAATCTTGACTGTAGCTCTGAAATGCAATGGAAAGGACAATAGCACACATATCTTGCTTATGAGATTTTTCTCTGGTTTTCACCTCTAGGCAGCTTTACCAGCTACTGGAAATGAAAGCAAAGGCTGAAGTGTGTGAATATGCACGCTGTGTGGTGGTGGCTTTAGCCCAGGTTTTAATGACAACCGCTTTCATTCTCGGTGTCTGTGGTCAGCTTTGTGTATGCCGTATGATTGAACTCCTGGCTTCGTGAAGGCCGTGCTTTTGAAATGTAGCCTTCCCCGGGGGCCTTGGCTCATCTTGAAGTTGGGGACCAAAGGCAAAAAAAAAGTCCCTGGAGCCACTGGCCATCTGCAACCTGGGTTTTTCGTGCCATGTCCGTGGGTGGAAGCCTGGCACAGAGCAGGCTGAGGACCACTTCCAGGTCTCTGTTGTTGATGTAGCACTAAAAGGCATCATCACTACCTTACATAGGTAAACATGTAAAGTCCTGTAGGCCAATCCTATTCAAGATCTATCCCAACCCTGATGTGGTTCGCCACCTAATTGGGTCAAGGTAATCTGTGTCTGTAGGCATAAGACTGGTGAGCTGAAAGTCTGAAGTTCCTGGTCCAGTTTCTGATTGGGATGGTGGATACCTACCTGCCTGCCATTTACGCCAGTCTTCACTAGCTCATGTCTTTAAGTGAGACAGAAGCTAAGTGGTACCTGATTACATAGATTCTGCAGTCGAATGCCTCTGGGGCTCTGCCATAATGATGATCCATGTTGAGATGGCTCTGAGCACCTCTGATCCTTACCACGTGGTTCCAGCCCATCGCCGTTGCAGTTTCCAACAGAGGTTCTGCTCTTAGGATAATCGTGGTGTGATGGCCAGGGTAATCCTGCACTGAAGTCCCCTGGCTTTGTACTGCTCTGAGGTAAATACATTGCCTAAACATTCGCTGCTCAAATGTGGGATGCCACATGTGTGCAACAAAGACCTAGAAAGAGGGCTCACTAGGAATCTGCCTTGCAAGAGGTTTGAAACATTAGGACTCCTTCCGTTAATGGAGATAATACGTATTGAGAACCTTGTTTCTGTCTTATCTGCAAATAGTACTGTGCTATGGTAAAGCTGAGGGGATAACTGGAAAGATAGAAAGGGTGATGTTCTGCTGGAACAAAGGCTGTGAGTGCTGGTATAACCGTCATCCTTCGTTTCAGTGTTTTTTCTCCTCCCCAGGTCAGGAAAACCAGCTGCAGCTGCCATACTGTTAGTTTCAGGGATTTTTTTTCGAGGCACATTTAATAGTTACAGTGGTGATTAAAGGTCAGTTTTTATTAATTAAACTTGTTAGGACTTGATACATCTCTGAGGCTTTCTTGTACATTTTGTGCAAGGTGATCAGCCAGCTGCTGGGACGCTGCCAGCCAGGTTTGCTTGGGGTGTTTTGATTTTCTTAATTGCTCAAGCAAATGAGAATTTGGCTTCAGCTTTACCTGTTATCTTCATGTGCTGTCACACCATCTGGTGAGCAGCTCGTGAGTGGTTGGGGTGGAGCCTCGGGTTGCTCATCAGGGGCAGGGGGCCAGGAGAAGCAGTGGTTGCTCTGCAGCCAGGTTTCTGTGCGCAGCCCGAGCAGGGCTCGCTGGGCCTCAGTGCCCCTGTGCTGCAGCAAAAGCTCTGGCGCAACCCTGGGCTGAGAACCGGCGCTGTTTATGTGATGAAAGCGAGCAGAAGATGGCTTTTGCTGAGCGCACTGCCTTTACCCATACATGCGCTGGCCCAGAGCCAGGGTGGAAACTCTGTCCTCATGAGCAGAGAGAGGGAGATGGGAGGGGCGAGAGATGGAGAGGGGCCCAGAAGCAGAGGGAGTTAAAATGAAAACACCAACCCACGCAGAGAAAAGCCTCTAACGGATGGGCCTGGCCATCCCCCTGGGTTCTCCATGCAGTTGGCTTTACGTGCACTGCTGATGAGGTCTCATCTAGGACTGTGGGTATGGGGCATGGATCATTTTGAGACATGTGATGGAAGATCAGAGGAAAAGGCAAAAGGAGGAAAGGCAGACGGGTAAGTTAGCTGTTGTTTGGCTCTACCTGTGGTGCCTGAAGTGGGGTTTGTGAGTCGCTACTGGTGCTATGCCACTAAAAAGGCAGATGCTGCTGTGTGAGCCTTTGGAAGAGCATTACTTTGTTTTCAGCTGTGGCATCCTTTAATTGTGGCAAGTCTCTTCTCCGTAAAATAGTATTGCTAATGCTGGTGGAGGTTTGTTTCACTGGTCTTACTTCCCTCTAGCACATGTACAGCAGGGAGCTATCGCTCTCAGTTAAGGCTAGCGTAAAGACAGGGTTCTGCAAGTAGATGCTGGCAACTGTATGCTCATCTCCTCATCCAGCATCATGGTAAACAAGCAGATTTACTAAACAGTTCAGTATACCGGGTGCTGACTTGAAAGGGTCATGCCTTGGTTAGGTATCTGTGCAGGAGACTGTGCCTGGCAGTAAATTTGGTTTCAAAGAAGCAGTCAGAAAAGCTTGGCTCTGAGCTCATTTGAAAATCTGTCCCAGACACTTCAAACATTGAGAGCTGATGGTGGTTAGGGGCAGCTTGAGTGGGGAAAGGTACCACTTCACTTGGAAGTAGACAAAAGAGGTCTGTGTGAGACCTTGCCAGGCACTGGGACTCTTGGTCATGTGGATCCCTGAGAGCAGATGTCTCCTGACCAAGTTCAGGCACCTAAGTTGTGTTTCCAGAAACTTAGTGGGGACTCCTGGCAATCCACCAAAGACACTTTTTCAAGGGGCAAGGACTTACTGCTCTTTGTAACCAGAATAATTTCAAACAGCTAGATGCTCTGTATTTTAATTAAATTTCCCTTTGGGAAAGAAAGTGGTGAAGTGTTTCTGTGATCCTGCTACACTTAAATACTCTGAACAGTGCCTCCAGTTTGGCAAATTGTTTTAGCAGATGTAGGTCTAGGCACATGCTTAAACTCACCCAGCAGAGTACTTTGGCTCCCAGTGCAGTACATCATTCCTGCTCGGGGAAGTTTGGACTGGACTTCATGCAACCTAATTGAAGATAGTGGACTTTGAGCTTGGGCTTAAACGCCTGCATAGGTGTTTTCCTCATTGCGAGTGGGTCTCACACGCACCCAGTTGTATCCTGCAGAATCGTTTTATATGTGATGTCCTTGAACCTTGCTTTCCTCTTAATATCCCATGAGACTTCTTGCCCAGTGCTTGCTGACAAGCCGTGTTAACTGTGAGCCGTTCAGGTGAGATGCTGTCACAGCCCTGGTATTTTGCTAGCATTGTGAATAGGCACGCATATGTGAGTGATTAAATCAACTCATCAGGGTGTCATCTGGAGAGGAACAAATGCTGAGCTTGCTTTGCAGGCAGAGGGGAGGAGGGGAGAGGATGAGATCCTCCTTTGTATTCTTTTTTTTTTTTTTTTTCTGAAAGCTTTTCTCCTCTGCAGATGTGCAGCTGCTGTAGTTCTTTGCCAAAAGCCGGCCGTGACTTTCAGTGCTGCGGAACGTGTACGCATCTGTTTGCAGAGGAGATCAGCAAAGGGGCTTGAGTCTCCTGCCCAAGGGGATTATATTCTTGTGATAGATAGTGCTGGCTGTCATGGAGGGAAATGGCAAATTTCACAGGGCGCCTTGAGGGCACTTCATAAATATGAGTTTGCTTGCCAGTGTCAGCCAAATGCCACCTTGCAAAATTACAAAGGAAAAAAGCTCCCAGAGACTTTTCAGACCATCAGAGCTTTTTCTTTTAAAATGTTAAGCTGCCCTGGAAAATGGATTTGTTTTCCACGTACAAAAATACAGTGTGTTTCAGCTGCAAAGCATGCTGTGAATATAGGCTTTGTGTTTTCTTGTAGGTAAGAATCGCGTTTTGGGTTATCCAGAACTCGGAGTGGCATAGTAGCAAAGGGAAAGGAATAGCTCTTACTAAAATCGAGGCGAGTGTCCTCTCCAGCACTTCAGAAATCAACATCTGTCCAAAAACAGACCATGAGGCATACTCCATGGTCCACTGAAGTCCATAGGAGCTTCTACATGAGTTTGAGATTAAGCTGTAATTGAGAATCTGTTTTTTCCTGCCTTGGCACACAAGACTGTATGTGCAGCAATCTGTAATCAAGTTCTGCAAGAGAATTTCTTACTGAAAAGCAATGTGTAAGATATTGAGCTTTTTCCAGATGATGTAAGAAGCCCTGATCTAGCTGGCTGCCATTTTTTTTTGGCTTTGTCAGTCTCTGAGAGGTCTGAAGAGGTTTCCTACCGGTAAAATTGGCACATAGCTGGTTTTTGTGTCAGATTTGTGCCTCTGTCCCCTGAGACTGCAGTGAGTGACTCCAGGCTGAAGTTTTGCCATCATGTCACCTCTCACGTGCAGTGGTCTTGAACTTGTTTTGATGAAGGATACTGATGTCTATTTCTGCTTACTGGGTGCTAAAGCTTGCCCCATCGACATTCTCTTGTTTGTACAGTAGGAAGCTTTCCTTGTAGGATGATTTGGTGTATACAAATTCAGTGGTAACCCAAGGGTTCCCCTGTTAAATTTCTAAATTCCTCCAGCAGTCAGAAAGACAGTTTTGGATGTGTTTTAAGGAAAAAACAGAATTGCCTCTAAAAGACACAGATTTTATAAAATATTGTCAGAATTTTATGAGGTTGTTTTTTTTTAAAAATCACTTATTCTGACATGTAAGATATTGCTTCTTGTCCCACTTGCTTTAATGTTTGCTTGCAGGGGGAGGAAATTATTTTTTTGACCCAAAGGAATCTAGAAACATTATCAGAAACAGAGGACTTGCCCTGTCAGAGCAGTGAAGTGCTCTGACTCTGATCAGCCGTCACTGCAGGAATAAATATTCTACCTTTTCTGGGTTTGGTACTATGCCATTCACATACACAGTGGTCCCAGTGTCTCTGCTTATCGATGCCTAAGGCAGCCTTCCATTAGATTTGTTTTATTGTTACTGTTAGTAGAACAGACTAGGTTATTTCAGTGGAAAGAGACTTACATTGATCATCTAGTCCAACAGCCTGGCCACTTCAGGGCTGACCAAAAGTTAGATCATGTTGTTAAGGGCATTATCCAAATGCCTCTTGAACACTGACAGGCTTGGGGTATCGACCACCTCTCTAGGAAGCCTCTTCCGCTGTTTGACCACCTTCTCAGTAAAGAAACACTTCCTAATATCCAGTCTGAACCTCCTCTGACATAGTTTTGAACCATTTCCACACATCCTGTCACTGGGTACCTGGGAGAAGAGCTCAGCTCCTGCTGTCCACTTCTCCTCTTCTGGAAGCTGTGGAAAGCCAGGAGGTTGCCCCTCAGCTCCTTTTCTTCAAAGTAACTGAGCCCTCAGCTGCTCCATACAGGACATGTCTTCCAGCCCTTTTCGCTAGCTTTGTTGTCCTTCTCTGGATGCATTCAGTAGCAGTATTCTATTTATTACTTCAGGCTCCTGATAAAGACCTGTTTTTTGAAAAATCAAGCCTGACCTTGGATTACATTGATTTTTCTTCTCCATTTAAGTGAAAAGAAAGTCTCAGAGAAGCCTGGAAACAGATAGTCACCAACCCATTTTTTTCCCAAGGACGTGAGAATTTCAGCCATCTTACTTGTCTCTGTTTCAGGTGTAACTTTTCTTTTTTATGCTTCTAAACAGTGCTTTGCAATAGAGAAGATTTAGGTATGACTTGTCTTGAAATGCTTGAACGCAGAATTAAGAAGAAGATTTTATAATGCAACTTTTCTTAAGCGGTTGTTTCACCCAGTCAGCATAACGTGGTGATACACTGATGAAGCACAGTCAGATGTGTGTGGATGAGATCACCAGAAAAACAAGGTGATGTGAACTATCATGGCTCCGTTAACTTTAGCTGAGCAATGCCCTGGGGATTTTTGGTGCTTTAGCAGGAACTTTGTGCTATTTTTTTTCACTTTTGTGGTTGAATAAAAAAATTAAGTCAGTAGCTGTTTGGAAAATGGTGGCAGGGCAATGCCATCGCTTTCCTTCCCTTTCCTTCTTTTTCCCTTAAAAAAAACAAATGGTGGGAAGGAAGGAAAGGGATCCTAAGTGAAGTGTTTCAATTCCTTGTGAAGGGAAGGTTTAACAATCACTCAACTCACCCTCAATCTAGCTAAATTTTCAGAGGTAATGTCATTTCACAATAAAGAACCTGACTTGTAAGCTTTCTTCGGGTTACACCGAACATTTTGTTGAAAGTTTCTCTGTTGTTTGGGCCAGGGGGTTGGATATTGAGTTATTATTTATATATTTATTGAGTTATTATTTATTGCAGTTGATCAGAAACCATANTTGGATATTGAGTTTAGCTCAAACTTGACAAAAAATATTGCAGTTGATCAGAAACCATAAATAACTTGCTCATCCAGCAATACTCAAACCTATTTGTGATTCGTGCAAATTGAATTGCTGAGACCATGCAGCTGTATTTCAAGTATGTGAGTGCAGCTTGCCCAGAGAAGTTAGTTCCTGGACTCTTTCTGATCAGATTCAGCATTTGGGAGATGCCTACCTGAGGAAGAGAGAGTTCTTCTAAAGTACAATTTACCTCTTTATTAAAGAAACTAAAATAGGATCTTGCATGTGGACATCAAGAGTTAGCTGATATGGATTGGCCCATTGTTGCAGTTTAGTTCCTGCACAGAAGATTATGTTAATCTGAGATAGCTGGGAGTGTGTTTGCCATCTAAGCTGCTTACTCTCATCTCAACATACATTGTTTTGGAAAGGTAGTCTTGCCAAATGTATGATCATCAAGTAGGACTAATTTCATATTCATTGTCACTTTCGCCTGTCATCAAAAGTCAGATTCATGTGAAGAAAGTCTAAAGAAAAATGATTTTGTAGTGTTACATGATGACTGTATTTATAAAGACTGTGCATCTTTAAAATTCTTTTTGCTTAGAAAGGCACGTGAGCAAAGTTAACTTCTTGCTAACCTATTTTCTAGTGCCAAAATTTCTCCTCTGTCTTATTTTTCTTTTTAGTATGAATGCATCAAACCCTCTTGGAAAAATGAATGACAGATTTTTATTAAGTAAATGCTTGCCAGTCTGAGTGTTTGAGTTATTACATGAAGAGATAGGAAGAAGAATGCTTATTTGAATGCCAAACATTTTTCATACCAGCCAGGAAGTGAATCAAGTATAGCATTACATAAGCTCTTCTTGTGCCTCTTCTAATTGAAGAGAATGTTTGGGGCATTTCCCCTAAAAGATCACGTTTAGGTTTAGTTTGCCACTAATGTCCGTGGACAATCTCTTTTTGATAAAGAAAATCGTTGTTATTGAAAGATCCATGGTATTCAGCTGTGGATAACTGAAACAGCATAGTGCAGCTTCTACCCTTGTGTGGTAGAAGGTGGTTCTGGTGAGGAATAGCTAACCGGCCCGTTCATAGAATGCCTAATCCAGAGAACATCTGTATGTGTTAAAATCACCATCTTCTGCGGGGAGGGGGAAAAAAACCCCCAACGTTTACCGATAGTCTCGTTCCCGAGTCAGACCTTTAGAGCTGAGTATGTAATGCTGGTAATTTTTGGGGTAAGTGGGATGGAAACGTTACAGAGGAACCTGCATATCATCAGGATGTGGTACTGGGTAAGTCATCTGTCTCCCAGTGCTGGTCATCTAATGTGGGAGACCCCATCTCTCACCCTGTTGGAAGTCTCTATATTCCTTTAACATTGCAGAGAACCTGTAAGACTTCTTCCCTCCAGAGAGGTTTCATGGAGTTGAGCTAAAGGGGCTCTGCAGGTATTCTGTAGGTGGACCTGTGTTGTGAGGAGCAGACACAAAGTGATTGTGGAAGGTTTGGCGAGTGAAATGCAAGCCATGCTGTAATCACTGGAGTCAAATTAATCCTTTCAGTGCAGCAAGGATTTTGCCTCACATTGGACTGGAAACGAAATGTTTATGAGCATTTGAGATGAAAGGGAATGATGTTTACTGAACAGTTCAAGGGACAGGGGCTTCCGCAAATGGTTTGACTCCAGAAGACTCCTACTTTGATAGTTTGTTCTGGGTCCTGTAAAATGCGCCCTTGTGAAATGCGTTCAAGAGCTGGCTGCTTTGTAGTAATGAGTTTTTCCTGTGCACAATAAACAGTATCGGGGCCCAGTCCAGGACAACATTCAAACATCTTGGGTGGAGTATGCCCTTGTGGTTACCCTGGAATACAAAACTTGGATGCACGTTCCCCGGCTTGGAAGCTTCTGTAAGAATAGCTCAGCTTCGCTTGCGAGATAAGGGCTCGATGGAGAAAATAGTACGTGGCTGCTCGATGGAGAAAATAGTATGTGGCTGCTCGCTCTCCTTCTGCTCTGTTATCAGAAACAAAGTAAACAATGGAAATTATAATCCTCTAGAGTATGTATTGCCTTTAGCACATCCCGTGGAAGAAAGCGGTGAATAATATTTTCTTGTTTGATAACTCTCCAGTTTCAAGGGTTTCTGCCATGAGAAACCCAAATAAATGCTTTAGCAAAGGAAAACCCCCAAATCTTCCAAATAAATGCTTCTCAGTGTTTCTCAGTTTTGGGTTGGGTTTTGGTTTTTGAGTTTTTTTCTATTTTAGTTATAACTTTAAGAATTTCAAGAAGTTGTACTCTGGTCTCTCTCAGTTTGGGAAGAAAATATTTTCTTTCCCTAATAGTGGCAATTTACAGCACTCACCAGTGTTTGCCAAGGCAGCCTTACTGATGGATTCAGCCAGCGGCTTCCACTGAACTGTTGAAGTTTGTTAGGCACTACAGCATTACTGGGGACAAAAGACCATGAAAATGTGCTAGGGATAATGTAATTGCATGTCTTGTTTTATCAGCCATTTTTTACCACTTGCGTGGTGGTTAGTTGGAGGAAGGCCAAAAAAAAAGCTCTTGGGAAGCAAAAGGCACCTAGTAATACTGTTTTGAAAGGGATTTTTCGTTTGGTTGGTTGGTTGGTTGGTTTTATGTTTGTTTTCCACAGAGAAACTGAGAGTTAATTCTCTCTTTTACAGTAATTAACGACAGGTTATCATACAGTAATCCAGGTCAGAAGGGATTGCAGGAGATCTCTACTCCAGCCTCCTGCTCAGAGGTTCAGGTCTGAGCTCAGCTGAGGTTGCTAAGGGCTTTATCTGGTTAGCTCTTGGAAACCTCCAATGATGGAGATAACAGGATTGTTCCAGAGCTGTATCATCATCATAGTACTTTTTTTTTTTTTCTTTATATCGTCTCTGTGTTGTTTTCACTTGTTCCCATTGTTTCTCATCAAGCCAAGTGAGAAGCAGCCGAAGAATTTGCTTCAAGTCACATGCTATGCTACAGTGATGGACTTGTTTTTTATGAGAAGTAAAATGTTTAAAAAGTCATCACAGAAAGTGGAAACCTGAGTTCTCCTCTGTGAAAGTGACTGGGGTGTGTGGGTGACAGTCCGGATCTGACCCAGTCACAATAAGGTGTAGAGTATCACCAGGGCAGTCTGTCCATCTTCCGAGCTGCCAGGACACAAGGAAGCTCTGTAGACCATGTCTGGATGAATCAGTTCTTCTGGGGGTGCCTTTTTTAGGATTGTCATCTGTTATCTCAGACATCTGCCACTTCAGCAAGTTGTCCTGACTCCGTGGAGCTGGATCTGGCACCTGGTAAGTGCTGGAGTTTGCAAGGCATGTAGGTGCTTGAAGGTGCCGATAAATGTCTCTCAACTTTCCCAGCAGTACCTTGTCAACTCCTGTTGCAATCAGTGAAAAAGGAGTGTGTGCTACCGATTCTTAAGAAATATTAGCTCTTTTACCACATTTGGTTAAAAAAAAAATAATCCAATCTTCATTTGGTTTTGAAAACAGGTTTTAAACTTCCAAGTTGTGTAGCTGCTTCGACAGATTTTGCCTTTATTTGTGTCATTCATTTATTTATTTTCACAGAGGTTTTCTGCCACAAAAATGTCTCACCAGCATTTTTGCTGGACAGATCTTTTGTTTCTGTTCTGTTATGTAGTTTTCTTTTGTAGTCAGGAGCTGTACCAAAGCCCATGAGGGAGAATGTATGGATGGTTATATGCAATAGACTTGCTCCTTACGCTCTACCCTTCTCTGGTGGTCGAGGAACTCTTTGGGTAAAAAGTCCTCCCTCAAGCTGTTATGTGCTCGGGTTGCTAAATGCCTTGAGAGGGTGTGGGCAGACAAGCAACGTGGTGATGTAAGTTGATGTTCTCTTAGTGTTGCCTTCTTGTGCAGGAGCGTCAGCGTCAGTGCAGGGAGAAACCCTTGTGTTTCCCCAGGCCATTGCCCTCCTGACTTGCTCCTCTGCTGATCCCCTTCAGTGGTTCCTGTGCTTGGGATCGCCCTGGGAGGGAGAGAGTATCAAACCGCATGTGAGAGTGAAAGGGCGGAGGAGGAAGAGCGATTTTTCCCTAGGCTTTGGGGTTTTTGGTTAAGGTTTTTTTTCCCACTTTTATTGGCTGTGAGTGCAATGACCGCCTAACCACATGGACGGGCCTTGCTCCCTCCCCCACGCTTCCTCTCCCTGGCAGAGCACAGGCTCTCAGATTTCCTCCCAGCGCAGGCGGATGGCAGCTCTCAGCTGCATTCCTCTTAGCACAAAAGAAAAGGAAAAACTGCTCTCCACGCAGGCAGATGGCCGACTGTTTCCTGGCAGCTCCGCTCCAATGTCCTTTTTCCTATTGTCCTGGCAAACACGCGCACACATGCACGCACACACCCATGGAGAGCAGCTTTTCTTCTGGAAAAATAAACACAGGCCCTCTTTGGAGAGTTTTTTTTCTTCTTTGGAGCGGTGCAGGTTTCCTCCTCGTGATGGGTAGATCTTTGGCAGCTCACGTGCTGCCTGGCGCTGCTCTCTGCTGAGGAAAGATGAGGAAAAGGATGATGTGTTGCGCTGTGATTGGAAGATTTCGATAAGGAGTGAAGCCTGAAATAAGCAGATTCTGCATTTGTGATGGCTGAGATACGTGGGAGGGTGAGGGTAAAAGGAAAGAGGAGGTTGAGCAAGGCAAGGAAAAGCCAAATCTCCTGAACCATAAAGCTATCTACAGATGACTTTTTGCTTGAGCTCTGAAGGTGATGCTTAATGCAGACTGGCTGCAGCAGCTGGTCATGGACTCAGAGCTGGTTGGTACAGGAAGGTCTCCCAGAACAGGCAGCTATTTGGACTCAGCAAGAGGTGCCCGAAGGTTGTAGTGATGGATGTTTCAAGAAGCTCTGTACTAAATCATAGAATCATAGAATGGTAGGGGTTAGAAGGGACCTTTAGAGATCATCTAGTCCAACCTCCCTGCAGAAGCAGGTCAACCTAGATTAGGTCGCATAGGAACATGTCCAGGTGAGTCTTGAAGACCTCCAAGGAAGGAGATTCCACACCCTCCATGGGCAGCCTGTGCCAGGGCTCCCTCACCCTCATAGTAAAAAAAAAATCCTCACCAGAAGGGACAAGAGTCAGCATCCTGCAGGGTGAAGGCCACCAAAGGAGAAATTTGCTGAGGTTTTGTTTGTCTTCCTCAGTGATAACTTATTTTGGAAGAAGTTGAGGTTCTATGCTTTAATGCTCTCATTTCCTTTCTGAATACAAGGCAATTTGTCTTCCTGCCAGGAAATTCTTTGCGGAGTTGCTCCTTGAAGGGACCTTGTTGGATCCCTTTAATGCTAGAATAACAGAGGTTATCTCACCACACTGAAAATGAATTCCAGTGTGGTTCCTGAGCTGAACACTATATTTTAGTGGCAGGTTGTTTCCTATCCTGTCAAATATTTAGGTTTCTTGTAAGTATAATAATAACCCTGAATTATTTCCAGATCTTTTTACACTAGAAGTGATTTACTGTTGTGGTAGGACCGGTATATTTGTAACACAGCATTCCTGTCAAAGGAGAGGGGATATCCACACCAACTGGCCACGGTGGTAGACAATGTCGTTTCATTTATGCTGGGGACTGATGGCAATTCCACTGCAGCGGCTAGGAATCCTGCCTCTCTGTGTGGCTGATAGGCAGTTCTGCTGCCCATTGAGTGCTCACATAAATCTGGTCCATATTTCTTTTGGTTTTTTCCACACTGACTGCAGTCGTCTTGTGTGTGGGTAGTTTCAAAGCCAAAGAAAACAGGTATGAAACACTGGCTCCACTGATGTCATCAGCAAACTCATGTTCACTTCAGTAACACAGGATTCACCACTGATATCTTCTTCAGCTTTGACTTCAAGTAACTGAACTTTCATTTATTAGGCTGCAAAGCGTAAGTAAATATTATTCCACTTTGAAAGGGGCTGAGCAACCCCACTGTGTGCACACATGTGCTAATGCAAGATCTAAAACACAAGGAGATGATCTAGTGTTGCCAAGAACGGTCACAGAAGAGCTGTCCTCTACTCTGGCTTTCACCTCCCAGGGTCTTGGCTTCTCCATCTGGAATTAACTCTTTTTTTTTTTTTCATCTTTTGTTCACGACTTCCTTGTAGAAAGCTTAGCCTGTAACATGTCATCCCACTAAACACTGTAATTAGACTTCCTTTGACCCAGCCAGATGGTACTGGATGTTTCTCTTCTTTCCTATGTGATTTTTTTTTTCTTAGTATTGATCAACATACCTGCAGAAGCAAAGACTCATTATGTCTCTAAGCAGTAATACCACACGTAGCACCACAAGTGACAACAGTATTTACCTTCTGAACAGGAGGGACTTAACCTGTGCTTGTGAGCAGTGAATTAGAGAAAGTGTGACGCTGCTGTGTTTGACGTGGTCACGTAGCACCCCAGCGCTAGCCCTGGAGATGCTGGGCTTTCCAGTGGAGGGTGCGGCTGCCTGAAGGAAACTGGAGGGATGTGGAATACCCTTAGAGTTGTTGAGATAGCTTTTTTGTTTGTTTGTTATGTATTTAGAGGGAGGAACAAAAGGAAAATAAGACAATGGGAAATGTGGGATAAGCTTAAAATAGTGAGTGCAGCGAGCCCCACCTTTACCAGAAGACAATTCACATTGTGAGACTCTGTTTTCCATTTTTCTCTTTAGGTCAGAGCTGTTGTGTTGTTTTGGTTTTTTTGTTCCAGTCTACAGTTTTCCATGCTGAGCATTGCCTCTGGCTGAATTACTTTTGAAAGCCTTCAGCCAAAACATTTCAGCTGTTTCAAAGACTGAAGCAAGGAGAGAAAACTGTCATCAGCTGTGTTAGAAAATACATGGGGGATTTTCTTTTGCTAAGCCTAAACTTATGCTTTGAAGCAGAAGCCTTGGATGTTGTTTGTATCGGGAATTTGTCCTTTAACACCTCTGTGTTATCTCTACCTTAACTTTTCTAAACCTCTGTGGGAAGAAAATTTCAGTTGGCATATGGTCAGTAGAGGTTTTTAATTTTAGTACCTAAAATCTTCAGTAGTTACCTTGTTCACGAATGTCCTGTCCTTCTAGCAACCTGTGCCAGGCAGGTGACCCTGGTGCTGTCTGTACGTGTGGAACTTGATGTACAACCTTCATCAAATGGGTGGTTAAGGGAAGTAATGAACAGGAGGCAGCAAGAGTAGTTTCCCAAGGGTCTGGCTGCTTTACTACACAACAGGGATGGCTTAAGGATACAATTGAGACCCACGATATCCACCAATATTGCCTACAGCAGGTTCTGCTGGCTCCCCTCTTGTTGCTTAAGATGAGCTTATTTCCAGACAGAGCCTTGTTACTAACCCAGTCCTAACACTGGTCCTATAGTAAAACCCCAACCTGAGAGTCATATGTGGATGGATACATGCCACCTGCAGGTCAGAGCCAAAGGCTGGCCACCTATCTATCAATTCAGCATACATTTCTGGGGTTTAGTGGGACCTCCTTGTAAGTCTTTGCCCAAGAACAGTGTACTGGACTACCAGGAGTTTGTTTCTCCTATGCCATGAATTATCCTGCTGGCACTGTAGCAAAGAGGAGGTGGAAATGCCTTAATTTGCTAGTATTCAGAATAGGCAAAGCCTGGACTAGGAAGGAAGGAAAGAAAGAAAAAGTCCTCAATCCTAGTCAAGGTCAATGGTTTTGGGATAAAGAAGCAGTCATTGGGCTTCTAAAGAAATAATTGCTACCCTGTTCATGCATGGGGTGTGCAATGAGGGAGAGGTGTGGGTTCCACTCAGGATATGGACAGTGGAACTGTCCTTACGGAGTCCAGTATCTCCAATGTGTATCATCCACACAGGGCAAACATTGTCTCAGGTAAGCACTGTCAACCTAGAAAAGCTGTATCCAGGAGTCTGGGATGTTTGGTAGAGAGGAGAGAGTTGTAGTGGATCTAAAACCTGGGGAAATGTGCAAGTTCCTCAGGTTCTACCAGTGTGAGGGTGGGCAGAAATGAGATGCTCAAGCTAATCTGATGTCAGTTGGCTTTTTTTTGGTCATACTGGGCCTGGGAACATGATTTAAAAAAAAACAAAAAGAAAAAAAACAAACTCAAAACCAGAAGCTGTATGGAAGCAGCTTTTAAGGTAGTGAATTGAGTAGTAGAGGCTTCCTGAGGCTGGAAGTGTGGAACAGAGCCTGTTTCTGCTGGAGCAGGGACGCAGGACAGGAATAGGTAAGAAAAACTGAGACAGGGCTGGGAAGACCTGGCAGGGCTTTAGTTTGGCAGGGAGGGCGAAGCAAGGAGAGGTAGAGCCTGCAGTAAGGAGCCATTGTAGAAAGTCCTTATGATTAAAGGAAGGTATTTAGCTGAGTTGTGGGTAGAGAAGGACTGACTGGGTAAGCGATGGTTTGAGGGCAAATGTCTGGAAAGAGAGGGATGCAGGGAGGTGATGATGGGAAGGATGGGGAGGAGCAGAGAAGGCCTGACTGGGACAGCTGGTAGTAAGTGTGAGATGAGCAGCAGGTGAGGAAACTGAGACTTGAATCATAACCTTGCAGGGTTAAACCCTGGGCTGTCTGGGCAAGGGGAGACCTGGGAAGCGTGCTCAGGGATTGAATAGGTGAGGATGATGTTATGTAACAAGGATCTAGTGTGAGCAGATGAGAGAACAAAGATGGGGGCAGATCAGAGAAGTTTTTCACAAAATTGGGGTCAAACTTAAAAACATTATGGGGCTTGACTGGGCAGTCACAGTCATCTGTTTGGTGCGATCTCCTTCAGTACACAGTGGGGATTTCCTCTGGAGTCAAATCTGGGTAATGTAGCAAGTGAAGGGGGCATTTGCAGGGGTTCCGTGCTGAATTTGGTGGGTAAAGAAGGAAAACTGGCTAGGAACTTCTAAAGCTTACCACCACATTAGACAAACCCTGAAAGCGAAGTTTTTGCCAGCTGCAGCCAGCTGTGTGTTCTCTGGCCCGGATGCTGGACGTAGGGCTGGCCCCACAGCTGCTTGTGAAGGCAGTGGGGCTTCCACTTGTAACGCTCTGAAAGATCAAGTGTTGCTTGCCCCTACACTAAGAGCAAGTTGTAGTTTTGCATGTAGTCTTTGTAACCCAGTTTGACATTTATATAGTTTTATGGTGAACAACAAATTCCTTGAAGGGAAGCAGCGAGGAAAAAAGCAGAATACTCGGTGAAGTCTGTCCCAGCAATATGATGTCACCCCTTCCTTTCTGTGCGCTTCAGCGCTCATCAGGTTTCAAAGATGGGTGACTGATGTCATGATCCAAGCAGAAAACTTTTTGCTTTTCCTCCATTTTGTTTCTTTGCTGGTTTAGCGAGTTGAACCAGCTAACTTACTGGCCCTCACTAACTCAGAAAGGGCTTTACGAGTGCTGGAGATGTTATAAAAGAAGCAGGAGCAAAAAGAGAGGGAAAAGTAGGCACACCCTTAGTCAACCACAACTACTAGATCTGATCGGGCATGTCCTTCACCAAGGACAGGGATGAGGCCCCATTGCTGGCAGCCAAGGGAGGAGCAAGGCCATCCTTTTAACCGTACTTACGCTTTAGATCATAGTGACATGTAAGCAAGCAGAGTTCGTTCTGTGGGCTTAGAGAGGGAGAAGGTCAGTAGAAGGAATTCTCTCATAAAATGAAAGGCATACCGTAACACAGCACACAGCTTTTATGCAGGCAGGCGGAACGCCGACACTGCAAGCTTCTGCGTTCCTTGCCTTGCGGCGTTGCTCCCCTGACATCGGGTGCATGCACAAAGAAAGAGGTTGAGATACGATGGTTTCACTTGGGGTTTTTGCAAACACAGCTTGTTTTGACACATGGGATTCTCTTGACCCCCTTGTAAGCCCTGTGGTGTAAGATATGATAGATCAAAGGAAAAAGTTAGGACAGAGTGGGGCAGGGTGAGTTGGAGGCTGTATGGGATCTGGCTCTAAAGATACTGTAGGAACATATTGCTTCTCAGTCATTGATCTTTCATGGATATGTTTATGTCAGTTTATCCTGCTTTTTTTTTTTCTTTAATAATTTATGACTGGGCCTGCTTATCTGCAATTATGATCCCATAATGAGTGTGATGAACCAAACAATTCTACTGTTAGTGTCTTCAGTATCTGTGGCCCTCAAGGGACTTACATGACCAGGACAACCAGTATTTGCAGAGAGGTGACAGCTTACCTTGCCCCAAACTAACTGTGCCTAGCACAGGATGGCAGAGTAGCCAAGGCAGGAAGACGTCTCTGGAGATGGCCAAGTCCAGCCCCCTGCTCAGAGTGCAGTCACATAGAGCAGCTTGCTCAGGACCTTGTTCAGTTGGGTTTTGAGTATCTCCAAGGACAGATCTTCCGCAGCCTCTGGTGCTCAGTCACCCTCTTGACAAAGGATTTTCCCATGTGGAAGCCCAGTCACCATTTCACTGGATGCCACCAAGAAGCCCTGCTCTTGTGGAGGTGACCGAGCCTCCTAGACCTTGGAGTATGCTTGTCTGCAGGACTGACTGGGAGGGAAAGTAGACTTCCTGGAAGTCCTCTGAGAAGAAACTGTTGCTACTGTCAGCTAGGGAAGGCTCATGGCATGTCTGGTGGAGCTTTGGGTCAAACACCGTGAGCTCAAGTTTTAGAAAACCCTTTTCTTGCCACTGAACTGGCATTGGGCACCTCAAGTCAGTGATTCCTCCAGGGCAAGCAACTTGTTTCTCCAAGGAAGCCTGCACTTGGATCCCATTGCTCTTCTTGGCTCTAGCCATGTCCCTGATTGGCTACTGTCCTCCCAGCTCTTTGGGGTCTTGTCCCTGAGGTCACACTGCTGTCGAGGGGCCGCAGGGAGGCAAAGCGCTTGTACCTGGGCCCAGGGACGCTGCCTGGGGCTGTGCATGGGGCCCACGGGGTGGCCTCTCTGACTGTGTTTGTGCACAAGCGCAAGTCCTCATGCCTGCTTCTCCCTGCAAAGGGAAATGGGCTGCAAACAGAGCAAGGACTAGGGGAGGGAGTCTTGAAGGCTTTAACTGTTGGCTTCCCCTTACTTAGGATTTTCCTGTTAGTGTTTTGTCTTCTTGGCATCCTTCCTGGTCTTTATGTATGTATGTCATATATTGTTGTGTCATTGTTGCTGTCAGCATATTGGATCCTTTGTTCTGTAAAGCACTGGAGCAGGGAGGTGTTACTTGCAGGCTTTGTCTGGCTGCTTGGGGTTACTCATGAAAATAACTCGAGAGACCCTTTCTGTGAGCACCAAGGAGAAGAAACACAGGATGTCTCTTTTTTTATTTCTTGTGGGAGAGTTTGACCAGCTGTGGAGCACTCTTGGTGCTATGAAGACTTACTGTTACATGCATGAGCAGAGTGGCTAGTATCCAATCATAGACTTGGATCTGATTTTTGTACGGGATGCAGAGTAAACAGAGCAAAGAAGTCTTGAGACGTGTCCTGCACCACGTGGCAACAGTAATACCCATCCCCAAACCACAAGACCCTTTGAGGCACACCCGATTCATTCCCCACAAACAAAATAGCGAAGAAGGGAGGCCCAAGAGGCTTGCTGCCATCACTGCCTGACCTTATCAAAGGTGAGACTCCATATGTGTGACCCACATGCTGGCTGTGTAGATTTCTGGTGATGTAGGTTGCAGGGCATTTGGTGCTCCTCTGGCTTCTGTCCTCATCTGGTGACTGCACCAAGTACTGAGGGCAAAGCTGGTTTCTTCCTTTCCCTGAAGGAGTTTAGCTCTTATTCCTCTGGAGGGCTTCTGTGTCCTTTGGGCATGGGAGCGTGCCTATTGTCAGCGCCTCTTTTTTATTCAGCCCTTGCTTTGGAACCATCCCGTAGTATCTAGTGCCCTGAAACAGATGTGCGGACTCCAAAAGCATTTGGGTCGGGAGTGGGGAAGAGGGCACTGGGGAAGTGGGGCGGGGGGTGCGGGGGAGGAAAACTTAAATTAGAAGAAAGCCAAACAGCTATTGCTGGAGACAGATGATTACAGCTCATTTCAAGCTGCTTCCTGCATGCCAATGATAGATCAGTAAACAAACGCCTCTTTGCGGAACACAAAGCAGGCAGGAACTCTGTTTGGAAGAGAGAGGTCGGGGTAGGTCTCGCTTTGCTTGGTAGCAGGAAGCCCCTATCACATGGCCCTGGGAATTGTGAGGCCGGGTGCGTGTGGGAGATAGACTGAGAGGCTTCTGCTGGGAGTCTTCACATCCTTCCCAGGGTCCAGCCAACAGGTTTGAGAGCTCCCTCCCCCCTCTCTTTCCTCCCACCTCCTCCCTTGTCCTTCCTTTCACATTTTAATTATGAAACGGTATCAGATGACTGCTTTGTTCCCCCCAAACAATGGTAGGGATTAGTGAATAAATTGCAGTGGCTAGGCTCTCCAAATGGGGCTTGGCATCTTCTCTTTTATGACCTTTCTGCTCTGGGATGTACGTGCCAGGAATGGTGGCCCTGGGCTCGGGCTGCCACAGAGCAGTACCTTCCGTAGAAGGTTCTTGTGTGGTTTTTGGAGAAAGCAACAATCAGTCAAGAAGTACCAGCTTGATTTGTCTATGTCTTTCTCAGGCTACCTGCTAACTGAACTTAGCCCTGCGTGTTTCTTCTAGGCAGTTTGTAGGGCCCTTGTCATGTTGCACATGGGGCAGGAAAGCAGAGCATTTTGAATAACACTTCAGAGCCTCTGGCAAGTGTCTCTTCCCCATCCCTACAATCACTTTCTCTAGTGCTTTCTCTCTCCCCACTTCCCTCCCTTTTCCTCTTGTCTACACAGTCTTATCACCTTCTTTGTACCAGATCAGATGCACGTTGGACCCCTTCCAAGAGCTGCTTTGTTTAAAACTCTAAACGAGCTAAGCAGGTCACAGAATTCTTTCAAAGAGAGCCCAAGCCAGCACACAGTAAGGGTAGTGTGTGGTCAATCTTAGCAGAGGTGTGGGGAGGCAGGACCTCCCCTTAACCTTTGCATTAACTGTCATGTTAATTCTAGGCACCTTGTGGAAACAAACCTCACAAGATAAGATCTACCTTTTGTTTTCCTACTAGAGACAAACTACCATCACTGCCATCGCAGCTTTCTCTTGTCAGGTGTTGGCAATGGTTGTGGGGCAGGCCTGCCAGTTATTTCTGGTGACCCTGGTAATGGGAGAGAGAATCCTGTCACCTTTGAAGTTCATTTTTAGGCTTGGGATTGGCCCTAAGCAAATTGTTTGACTGTTGAACTAATTGGGGTGCACCTTCTTATATTCTGGTGTTTTATTCCAAGATGACTCTTACGTTTTGTTTTTTTTTCCCCTTGTATCTTCCAGTGTGTTTGGATAAACAATTACTCTTTTAGGCAGGACCAGTTAATGTGTTACAATAATCACTTCGGTACTGCTGAGGACACCCTGTATACCCTGCTGCTCAAGGGTGAAAGGACGGCAATCCCTCTATGTCCTAGGGATGACTTTACTCCCCTCAGCAATGTGTGGTTAGTGGGTATGTTGGGAGGCACTTGGTTGTTGTCATGTTGCTGCATCTGACATGCTGCTGCTTTGGAAGCTCCTGGCCCACACTTTAATCTGCCTAGTGAGAGGGTACTGCTTCGGTTTGTCCTGTGACATATGGTGGCTGGATGTCCCTCTGGTCTTGGCTCCGAGTCACGCAGGTCTGGAGGCAGTTGTGCTCCTTTCAATGGGAGACTCTTTTTGATTCACTTCTGTTCACCGAAGGTGATGAGTCTGTCCCATCTGCCACAGATAAAGAAACAAATGCCTCACTCTGGATTACCATCTTTTGGGACTCTCCCACAGGAAGTACATCAGATCTGTGATTGTTCTGAGCCACCATCAGACATTTGCTCATACCCAGATGTTCATTTTCAAGGCAGTGTTTGTTAGGGCACTATTGGAAAAGGCTGAGAGATGGAGTTTCCTGGTAGGGAAATGGTGTGATCTTATCAAGATGAGGAGCTCATCCCAAGCAAATGAACATTCAGTGTGACAGAGGAGCTACAGGGGTTGTGTTTATGCCAGCTCCTGTTGCTGTTATGTTTCTTACTGCTAAAAGTAGTGCCAAGGTGCTCCAGCTGCTGACCCTGCTGTGCGAGGCACTGAGTGAGGAGTGGGGAGGCTGTCCCTGATGTAGGGATGTTGTAAGCCAAGTGCAGAGCAGCCTCAGTTGCAGCTTTGCTGGAATCTGCTTTGGCTGCCTGAGTGAGTCATTCTTTGGCCAGGGACTGGAGTGATCATTAGCTTTTCATTATTCTCAATCCATAACAGTTAACGGATGGATGAATAGATTTTGTTCCTTGGGCTGGTAAATTTTCTTGACAGTGTTGCAAGGCTGCTCTGTGTCTGTAAGTGAAGTGGATGTTTGTTCCAGTTACTAACAAGGAAGAGAAGCCAAGGGGGTTTATTGCCTGGGGAAGGAGAGTCCACTAAATGATTAGCAATGAGCTGTGTGTACACATTGAGTTGACCCAGAGTTCACTCTTCGCCTCAGGAACATTGCCAGTGTGGGATAAAGGCAGGGAGAGAAAACTGCGGACAAACAAGACTGGGATATTTTTTTTCTTTCTTTCTTTGTTTTTTCTTTTCTCTGCCCAAAATACTTGAACAGTGGAAACAAGAGATCCTTTTGTTCTTTACTAGTTCTCTTATGGTGAGTTTTATGGTTTTTAACAAGAAAAAAATCAAATAAGTTCCCTCTGTTGCCAAATACTGGGCATGGTGGGGCAGGACTTGGCAGACCAGCCAAGTGAACAGCTTTTAGAGGCTTCAAGTATTGACTACAAGATGATTGTTATCAATGCAGTGCGGCAGAGCCTGTGGACCGCCCTGAGAAGTGAGAAGTGATGGTGCTGTAGAGAAACAGATTATTTAGTTTTGTTTATTTAATGATAAGACTATTGTGAGGCAATAAAAAGAGGATGCAGTCTGTTGCTTGGCCAGGTAGCAGCAGTGCTCAAATGAGAGGGACAGCTGTTCCATGAATGCCAGAAATCGTGAAGCAAACAGAATGACTCATTTTTATGACTGATTTATCTCACCCCCGTAAGGAGTTGTCCTCTGAAATCAGATCAGTAACAGCCTGACATGGCCCACAGGAGAGGAGGAAAGCAGTGGCTGCAGGAGAGTTTCTCTTTGTCATAATGTCCCCAGCTTGGGACAGAAAACATTTTAGGCCAGTGTTGTGCGTACAAGGACCACTTTGATCGTGTGGCCTTAACACAGGTTGCTTTAAAATTGGTTCTGTTTTAGCCTTCTGCAAGGAAAAAAAAACCCAAATCTGAAGTCCACTGAGATTTTGGCAATGATAAAAGCCATCATAAAACGTGCTCCCCATTCAAGTCATGGTACAGCAGTGTGTACTGAGTCAAAGGTAATTTTTGCCTTCAAAACCCGTTGACTTCTTCCTGAGCTTCTGAAGGGGTAAAGCTATCAACCTTCTCATTTTCTAGAGGAGGAAATCGAGGCTGTCCTCAGAGAGCCCTCATGTCTTGCTTCTGCTCTTCTCCTGGATTTCAAGGAGAAACATGTGTATGTGTAGAAGGAACATGTGTATGCATAGAGAAGGATGCTGAGCAGAGAGCAATGCTTCTTCTTTGTCTGTCTGCAGGTGAGCTGCTGCCCTGCTGTGTGCTGACATGATGACAGCTAGCAAGGCGGCCGATGTGAGCAGCAAGCCTGAAAGCAGCGTCTGCAAGTCTGTTGACAGGTGAGAACTTTCCATGTTTCGGTACCAGGGCGCTTTGCTTTTATTTATTATCCCTAACAGAAAGAAAGGGTATATTCTCTCTGCTCTGCAGTGTGCCTCTCTTCACACCTTAAAGCACACCTCTGTAGGTCGTGAGTGGTTTCATTGCTTGCTAAGGACTGTGACACTGTGGGTTTTAGCGTGTAGCATCCAGTTAGACTGATGATGTCCTAGACTCACAGCGCTGGAGGGTGTTGGCCCTAAGGCAAGACCATTTGTGCTGATGATATCCCTGTCAACATTTTTCCTACCTATACTTGAAATCTTCAGAGCTGGAGGCTCCATGGACTCCTCAGACAAGCTGTGCTGTTACCACCCAATGCAGGTTTTTCCCAGTGTCCAACCTTGGTTTCTACTGTGCAGTCCAGCTGCCAGTGGCACTCTGATGCTCCACTCCTTGGGAAAGGCCACAATGTTTACAGTGCCGGCTCTTAACCAAATGCACTTAATCATCACGTTCACCTCATGATGTTGTCACTGAGACAGCCAGGAGTTAAATATCTGTGAGGCTAGGGAAGAACACTACCTGGCTCGGGTCCATTTTGTGCTCAGAAACCCATCCCAGACTCAATTTGCACTGCAACTAAGTCTGCAGTGGTTGCCAGCATTGCTTAGCTCCAGGACAAAGTTCAAGGCCTGCCAGTACACAGGGTATCCACATGGATGCTCTCTTAAATTCTGGAAGAGGCATACTTGATATGTTTATTGGAGCAGTTAATCTTAGTGTTGGGATCAGGGTTAAATGGGACTAATGATACAGATCTGCATCCCAATAATTACCTTGTGTTTTCCTGGTGCTCTTTCCTGAGCCCAGGCAAATGCCAAGGGCGTAGCTAAGTGCTCTGGTTCAGAAACATTTTGTGTTGGAATAACTGTCTGTTCATCTGGAACTTTAGTGATAAAATATCACACTATTGGTATGGTGATATCACACACTTGGAAATCCCTAGAGTAAATATATTAGAGATTTTTGGTGAAATTTGGACTCAAACAGTGAAGACGTTTAATCCTGAGAACGCTGAATCTGGTGTCTGTGTTTTACGTCATGTGCTCTGTGGGGAGGGAGTGTGGCTGGGTGTGTGTGAGCTCAAGCCCACCTCTGGCCTGGACCATAGAAATGTCATAATAAAAGTGCAGTCTTTGTACATTAACGTGCAGTTGGGGAACATTTGAACAGACTGAGAGAGATCCTCTGGGCAGGCACTAGAGAAAGGCCAGCTGTATCTTATGCTTTCTCCTGTGTGTAACAGCAGCAAGTTTGCTGTCGTTTGTAAGTGATCCATTTTGCACTTGATGCCCTGATGAATGTCGAGAACTCTAATGCGCACACATGCACACACATGCGCAAACTTCAAACTGTGTCTTAGTTGTAGTGAGAGGAGAGCATTGTGTTCTGGCTCAAGGGACCTTTATCTGAGCATCCTCCCAGCCCATTTCTCGGGTGCTTGTTTTGAGCATCCTCTGCTATAATCAGTTTTACCAGAAGAGCTTGTAGAGCTGGTGAACTAAACTAAGGGTGAGCAGCAGTAGTGAATGTTTCTTCTCTTTTTGTCTTTGGTTTGTAGGATCAAGCTTGCAGATAAAAACAATACAGCCATTGTGGAGGAATTAGAAAGACCTTCCTGTGGATTTTTGAGCGAGAGATGTTCTGAAAGTGCCTCTGTCACCCTGGGTTTAACACCTGAAGCTGAACCAGTTTCTTCTGTGGTGAAAAACCCACTGGGAGCCTTGGAGAACTTGATGCTGGATGCAAGGCTAGACTGCTTTCAGCAGAACATGCTTAGTCCCAAAATGATCATCAGTGACCCATCTGTGGATCTGAATGTTAAAGAAAACAGTAAAATCATCAAGAGACAGATAGGAGGCACTCAGAATACACGGTCATCTGGAAAAATTGGCTTGAGGAATAAGTCCTTCAGCATCAAGGACAAAATTTCAGAATGGGAAGGGAAAAAGGAAACGCAGTCTGCTCCTCGCAGAGAGGAGGAGCAGGGACTTAAAGAGGAGCACAAGGTGCCCTGTGCAACTGAGAAGACTAGTGTGGAAACACTGTTGGCTCGGAAAGTGGAGGCCAAGAGACTTACAAACTGGGAACTGGAGTGCAAAGGGGCAGGCAAAGAGAATGAGCGGAAAGCGGGAAGTCAGAAAGTCACAGGGCAGGCAGCAGAGAGAAAGGGGGAAGCGCAGAAGGAAGAGGAAGTGGAATCCAGCCCTGGAAGATGCAAGGAGGTGAAAGGTGGGAAATGGGAAGTCCAGAAGGAGAATCTTTCAGTGCTTAGTCAGGTCAAGAAGCTAGAGCAGGCTTTGAAAGATGGCTCAGCGGAGCTGCAGCCACAGTTGCCTGGTACTTACTATTCCCCACAGTGCTTGCAGGAGAAAGCAGCACAAGGATACACTGCTCCTGAGGGCCATGAAAGCACAGGTGGGGCTGAGCTCAACAGAAGGCTTCTTGGCTTGGACTCTGAAATCAGTGAGCCGATTTTTGGGACTTTAGAAGAGGTAAGAACTTCTCACGTGAAATCCAGGGACTGCATGGTGGAGAATGTGTACACAGAGCCAGGGATGCCAGAGAAGAAACCCTTCATCAACCCGTTGCCAAAGCCCCGACGGACTTTCAAACACGAAGGGGAAGAGGACTGGGTGCCAGCAGCTAGGAATAAAAGAAACTTACCTCCTCTGCCATCCATTCCTCCTCCTCCTCTTCCCTCCTCTCCTCCTCCCTCAGCTGTCAGCAGGAGGCTCTGGAGCGGGAAGCACAAGAACAACGGTGACCACAGGTATTCGGGCTGTGTTTCACAAGGGTGCTGGTCTTGATGGTGGAGTCTCATCTTCCCATATCTCTCTGGGAGAAAAGGATCCTCCTTGGTCACTCGTAAGCCCCAGAGAGCCTTGCTGACCATAACCAGCACTCAGTAACATCTCTGAGAACATAGGAGTGGTCAGCACAACTTCATAGGGTAACTGTGAAGGGATAAGTCATGGCCGATTTGAGCTTTAAAGGGCACTGTATTATGTGGCTTAACCTTCAAGCCCAAGATTGAGGAGTTTGGGATTTTGCTTTGGTTTAGTTGTTGGGTTTTTTTTAAGCAGAAAGTCTATTTAATTACAAAATGACTGTAGCTCGTCTGGAACAAGGTCTGGAATGATAATCTCTAGACTCTACTGCAGTACTTTCACTGTTCATAGTAAATCTCTTTCCCTAACTGAATCTGATGTGTACTTATTCTTCTGGAGTGCTTTCATGCCCTTTCTCCCATGTTTTTGGGGTGGAGAGTGTAAATGTGCAGCTGTTTCTAATGCCCTCTGCATAAACCCACCTAAAAATTCCTGGCTTGAGTGCAGGAAGAAATTGAAGCTTTTCGGGTTTGTTAGTGGAGGATACTTGTTTTTCCTCTTTCTAACCATCCTGCATGTGAATGTTGCTTTTGTATACTGCTCAAAGAGACTTGATTTTGGGCCTCTCCTATTTCTGCCGAGGGTGGGATCTAGGCTGTAAATGGGACCTCTCATAGCCTAAGGTTCTGTGCTGTGTGGCAGGATGGGCCTCTTAACTTGCATCTTCACAGTATGCTATTGCTATGCCAACCCAGATTAACTATAGCATCCCCAAAATGCCTTTGTTTATGTGGCTGATAAAAATAACCCATCTCAGTGTTATTTTTTCATACTTTATATGGCATGAGTCTGTGAAGCGTTCTGTTCTCAGCAATCCGTTTTGCCAGCTGTGTGGCACGTTGGAGAAGTGAATTAGCTGTTATTTGCTTATACATGCTTTTTTACTGTATCTCTCTCATCTTTGCTTCCTCTCTCCTCCCATCAATTGTGCAGGAAGTCATATGAGTTTGAAGACTTGCTGCAGTCCTCATCTGAGAACGGCCGGGTGGATTGGTACGCGCAGACCAAGCTGGCCCTCACACGCACTTTATCTGAGGAGAACGTCTATGAAGACATCCTGGGTAGGAGCTTTGGACAGGACATATTGGGTAGGAGCTTTGGATGGGACATCCTGGGTAGGAGCTGTGGACAGGGAAGGGATTTGACTGCCAATGTTGAGTAACTGAGACTTGTGCTCAACAGGCACTTGCCGGAGGTGCTGAATAAAATATGTTTATTACCAAGACACATTTTACACAGATTATTGGCAAGTAATAAGAAAAATGGATGGAATATTTCAAATCTCATCAGCTTCAAAGATGAACCTGAGGCATGTGGGAACCAGCTTTTCTCTTTTGCTGGCATCTCTCCTCTGTCTTCCTTTTTTTGTCTTGTGAACTAATTCTCCCAGCTCTGGTCTGTCCATCGTGGTGAGCTCATCAGTGCTGAGATAATACAAACAGCTTGAAAACATAGTCTTGAAGTCAATTCCACATTCAGAAATAGGATTGTGTATGGCTCCGGCTACCACTGAAATTAAGAAACTAGGTCCCATTTTTAATTAAGGAGTAGGTCTTTGAAGTTGAGTTTTATTTCATTCTCTCACTGATGGCAAATCAATGCCATTTTGAAGATAATTTTCTGTAACGCTCTCGATTTATGTAGTGGTTTTTAATACTGTGAGTTAGATGGCTTTTTGTGGAACATAGAATAGAAGCATCTGTCTTGAAAAAGACTTAAGTTTTAGTAACTATAGGCTGGTGCTGTGCAAAGCTCTTAGCTGAGTCTAGCAAAATGGGAAGGCAGTAGCTGCATCAGCTCTCGCCATGCAGCTGTAATCCCACAAAGGTGATTGGTGCCCTTCAGCGTGGGACCAATTGTGCTTTTTTGATACGGACAAAATCTAATCATGCTTGCTCCAGAAAGATCTCTCAAAGGAATCTCGTTCTTTTTGGACTGATAGCAGACAAGATAATGTCATTCCACCCTTTTTTACATTTTTGAAGCTGTCTGCCTTTTTTGTGGAGCTAGGGGCCTCATGTTTGCTTTTTTCTTCTCTTTGCTTGGAGGGCCAAATGAACAGGGAATGCCTGAGCAGCTGCTGAGGGGTTTTTGTGTGTGTGTGTTGTGGCATGGTGGGAGGTCTCAGAAACCACTGAGAAAGGGTCACCTCATCAGCTGGAATAATATGGATAGCATTACAGAGTGGCTCTATAGGCAAATCTATCCATTCAAACACAAGCACACCCCTGTGTCCCAAGCTTACAGGGAACTTGAATGCCAGGCTGAAATTCCTCTCCCCTCCAGCTTTTAGTTTCAAAGACTAGAAGAAAACAAAGTTGTAGGTAATTATCAGATAAAGTGGTGTGTTTGTTGTTTTGTTTTCTTGCTGCATGTTTAGTCTTTGCCTGGAGTCAGTGATCTGTAATTGATTCCTGCAATCCTGGTGGTGTTACCATGGAAGCTTGGGAAAAGGGGTGGACAAGGATAGCTCAAAAAACCTCCCAGTTTTGTTTTTCACAAGACCACAGATGGGTATAGCCCACAAAACAAACAACATGTGAAAACCACACCAATGAAGGGGGAACAAAGGCTTCAGCCACAGGATACTAGTGCTGATAATCATGTGTGTTGCACTCAGGGCATGCAGGCACACACACATCCCTTGTTCAAATGCATGATTTAGGGGAGGTTCTCTTTTTTTCTTTTTTTTTTTTTTCCTCTAGTCTACCCAGTTATGTGACAGCTGTAGTATATTTTCAGTACTAAAGTGTGCCATTGACATTAGGAAGTTGAGTCAACTTCAGGGATGAGAGCATGTTTGCTGACAAAATGTTCATGCAGACTTGCTTCGCTGGTGTCACACGTATTTACTTTCTCTTCCTTGGTGAATTCTGATGCACCACTGTAGTGCTGGGTATCACCAAGCCACAGGTGGAAGACAGTGTTGGAAAAGACTCAGGTTTCTATCCATGTCTGAAGACTGCAGCTGCACTCCTGCTTCAGCAGAGCAGGCAGGTGGGAGCATGCCAGTTAGATCCTACGGCTGTTACTGGTCCTCCAGCATCAGTGACCTCCAGTCTTTGCTCTCAGCCAAGAATTACATGACAATAAAAGAAGTCCCACTGTCCACTGGAGTGGCGTGAAATGATGGTAGAAATCTCATAAATTGCCTGTCCATGCAGATGGACTAAACTTCTGCCATTGGTTTCTTAGGTGCTCCGATGGAGATGTCACAACTTTTTTTGTGTGTTCTTTTTGACCGTGCTTGTGTTTGCATTTCCTAGCACTGCTGAAGAGTGGGATGTAAGAAGCTCATTATATGTTACTTTGAGTGTTTAGAACTCAGATTAGCTGTGTGGTTTCCCCAGAATTGGGGGAAAGAGAGAGATACCTCTGTGTGGTCATTTAAGCCTTGTGTTTTTGAGGGGATCCTAGGTGAGAATCAGCCGAATGTTACTTTAGAGATGTCCCTTCCTACCTGTTCCTTCCAGGGAGAGAGTATCCTGGCTTCGGATGGGCTAGATTATTGAGGGGAATCCTTCCCTCTTTCTAAAGTGAGTTGTGTGAGGTTGAGGCATCCATGATTGGTAGATGTGTTTGAAAACCTACATTGTGTGACAGACATCCATGTTCAGGGAGTGGATTAAATCTTTCGCAGTCAGCCCAAGAGCAGTGTGTCACTTCAGCCCCAATTAAATGATGAGCAGAGGTTCCCCTAAACGTGGGGTTTAAAGAGAGGAGAGAGGACATTTATACTGGCCTTCAAGCTCACAGTTTCATTTGCAAAATTCTAAGCAGAACACTGGAAAGAAGGAAATATAATTATGGACTGATGTGCATGGGAACTTCCCAGTTCCTCTGAAGACAGGGAAATGAACTTAAGGACTCAACTGAGCCTTTTCCATCTGTAATATCTGTGATCCGTTCCTATGGCTGCACATGTCAGTGTCAGGGTTTGGACGTTGTCCAGCGAGCAGCTGGGCTTCTAGGGCTGTGGAGAGAATGAGGCAATTGCAGGAATGCTTGAGAACAGGTCTTTGTGTCTGATGTGGAAGATGGGAGAAGGCCAGCAGATGCCTAAACAGATCTTTATGGCAAACCTCAAGGATTTTCTGCACTTAACAATCTCTTGCTTGTGGCTTTTTGCTGCAGATCCACCATCGAAGGAAAACCCTTATGAAGACATCGAGACCAATAGCCGCTGTTTGGGGAAGAAATGTGTCCTGACCTTCCCAGCATCCCCCACCCCTTCTGTACCTGGGACTCCCACTAAGGTACTTTGATTCAAGTGGCCACTTATCTCACTCCAGAAAGTTCTTGGGTGAAATCCAGATTCTGTGTGGAAGAAGTGGAAATTTGCCAGTTTGACTTTAAAACATGTCGAAATGTTTCCCTTTTTGTTGTTTTACTGATAGTCGGAATACAGTGTGATGAGAGGGTATTTATTACCTTTTAGCAAAGTGAAAACCAGCCATCCCTTATGCAGATGGTTTGTTGGCTTTCACTGTTTTCCAAAGCAGGGCTACCCTGGTAGCAGAGAGGATCATTTGCTAATATAGTACAAGAAAACTCTTCCTGCCCTCAAAGAGGACACTTATGTGTGTGGGTTATTCAAGCTCTCCAGCCATCTTGGCTCAGCGTCAGTGGGCAGTGCAGAGTCTACCTGTCCCAACGCCAAAATGCTCCTGCAACCTCCTCCTTTAGAATGCCTCTCTTGCTTTCTCCTTGATGAGACTGGTTGCTGTTAAGTAGCGCAATGCTAGTCCCCTTGTTAGACAGCCAATACCAAAAGGGTGTCCTCATCAGCAGCACGGCTCACAGCCTGCTGCTGTTTTCCTCCTTGGCAGTGAAGCCAAAAGAAGAGGTAAAATGTTGGTCTGCAGCTCTTACTCAGAGCTCACCAAGGCCAGCTCTGCTCTTCACCTCCTGAGCTGTTTTGATTGGTCTGTTTAGATAGTCCAGGCCTGGAACAGCAGAGGCAACGTGTCAGCAGAAGTCATCTTGGCAACATATGGGTTCAGAGCGGATAGCAGGGATCTAAACACGGTTTTCCCTAGCAAAGCGTGTTCCCATGCTCTCCAAGTTGCAGCTATTATTAGAGCTGTTACCCAGCTTTTGTGACCTGCAGAGTTTCTTGACGTGTTGCTCTTTTCTAACCAGCTTAATCAGCAACTGAGGGCTCTTTGGATAATTCAATGCTTGAAAATGAAAGTTGTTCTGTGGTTCTCGATCATTCTCCATATTGCCATTTAGATCTAGAGCAGCAAGGATCTATATGTGAGTGTTGGAACAAAATTGATTTCCCTCAGAGAGCTGTGCACCCTGATTTCCCACTTCTGCTATCAAAAGGGGGCTGCAGTGTTACACAGGAATAACTTTCACCATAGATATGGTTCCCAGCAAGAAACAGTAAGGAGCTGAATGAGAGTAATTACGTGCACTACAGTGCTTTGACATCTAAAAGCCACAATCTGCATCAGTCAGAAAAGAAGTGCTGCAGCTCTCTTGGCAACTAACGGGTTTGCAACTGAGTGTGAATCGGGCTGGAGACCTTGCCTAGAAACTAATGGGGAATGGATCTGGACAGACTTTCAGCAGCAGCTTATATCACTAGTGCAGAATGAGATTCTTCAGTGTAAAGACTCTTTCCAGCCTCATTTTAACGTGTGACTTCTCTGTGGGTGGAAAGCATTTTGGGAAGCATTTCTGTGAGTTGAGCATCAAACCATCCAGAGACCTCTGAGCTAACCTGAGTGGGTGAATCAGTCTGGCTCATAACTCTGCTGAGTGTGTCTGTTGATGGAGGCAGACCCTTATGTTGCTTCAGCCATGGTGCTGCTGTGACTTGTTCACAATTAGCTCGCATACCTTTCCTTAGCAGTACCGCTTAGGGCCACGTGGATACATCCTTTGGGAGTGCAGATACAGCACCCGCAAAAGGCGCGACTTAACCTTGTCATAACAGCTGGGAAATTCCATACGAAACAGGAGGAGTTCTTATTGAGCATCTTTCTGGTGAGAAAGTAGTTTGCCCTTCTTTATCTGGAACTGAGCTTTCTGCTTCTCTGTTTTTGGTCAGAGACTTGAAGAATTTCGTGCTTACACTTAAATATGAACTGTTATGTTCCCACTGAACTTGATAATGAGCCTAGGAGGAAACTGGTCTCCACGATTGTCTATCATGGCATTTCTTCTAGCATACTCTGAAATACTTAATTCTGGTGCCTGTCAAAGGCAGCCATACTGACAATTCTTTTTTTGTCTGGTCTCACTGCGTCTCTGTTCCTCCTGACTAGCTGCTCCTTATCCTAAATGCTTGTGGTTGGCTGGTTGGTTAGTCTTGTCCTGTTTACAGTCCCAGCCTCTGGATTACACAAGTCCCAGGAGATGTTTTTTCACACTGAAGCAAGGCTTCTTGACCAACCCCTGAGACTGTGTTCTGATGTGGAATGTACATAGAGTGGTGAAACTGCTGGTCAGCATAGCCCCGGTCTAGCCTGGCTGTTGAGCTGTTGCCTATATGTGCAGAAATCCATGAGCATTCACCCAGTCTGGGCTCTTTTACCAGCCAAGTGCTGTGGCTCCCCCACTGGAATTACCTCCACGTCAGTGTTAGCAGTGAAGCAAAGCTACATGTGGAATCATGTTCATTCATTCCTTCTCCTCAATTTCCAGTTGCTTTCCAAGCCCATCTTTTTCCGACAAAACTCGGAGCGCCGGAGTTTCAAACTGCCAGACATACGGAAACTGAGCCGTGACGGCACTGGGTCACCATCCAAAATCAGCCCTCCCTCAACCCCCAGCAGCCCAGATGACACCTTTTTCTCCTTGGGAGACCCTCAGAATGGCAAGAGGAGAAGGAAGATTCCCAAGGTAAATCTAAGGCTTTTTGTCTTTTGCTTGGAGGCTTCTGTGCAAGAATGTGAACATGAGACAATGTTTTCTGTGGTTTCCCATCTGGTATCCCTACAATACTGTTGTCCTAGCAAGTGACTTGTGTTTAACCCTCTTTCTACCTGAAGGAGAAGGCTCCCAAACATCTTTGCAAGTCTTGAAGGAGTTATTTTTCAGTCTGAGATAGGATCATCAAGAGAGAGAAAAGAAAGGAAAAGCATTTTAATTTTTGGATAAAGCTGAAGTTTGCCAAAGAGGGGAAAACCCCCAATATTTTTGTGAAAGGCAGACCTTGTCATATTTCTTTCTTTGCTTGATGGATAGGACAGTCAGAAATTGTCTGCTGTTAATGTTGGTGTTCCCTCCTGGCAATCTGTTGTTCTTTGCTAGGTCTGTTTCTGATTTGAGGTAGGGTGTGATTGTAGGTGAACAATGAAAATAACTGACATTTGAGTGACAAAAGGAGTTGCCTGTAGTCATAAGCATTTTCTGGAGCAATGTTTCCTACTTGATATTTGGATACAGCATGACTCTGCTTCAATTTTATTTTCTTTTGGATCTAGCAGCAAATGTATTTGTTCCAAATGAGGTTTGGCAGCGGTCTATCTACTGACTGTTTCAGAAACAGAGTTATAAAAACACAATTGCTTATCCCAGTCTTTGCAGGACAAGCAGAGGCTACCAGAGACTGTGGTGGGGTTGGGTTTTTTTTTTTTTTTTGTGAACTCACAGTTTTCATTTGGGGAAAAGAAGATGTGTTTGTGTATCTTTGTTTCCTGGTCTCCAGATCATTGTTCATGTTTGCGTATCTGACTTTTTGAATGCCTCTTCAGCTCTTCAGGAATGAGCCAAAGGCTACAAATGTCTAGGGTTTTCTTTCCCAGTATGCCTATGCCTCTGTGCATGTGCTTGAGCTGTATCAGTGTGTCCATGCTTACCTTTATGGCACAGGAAGGGAAGATTACAAGTAAATATTTACCAGGCAGTGCCACTGAGTAGTCTTGCATAGTGAATTCAGAACTGAGATTTGCTCTGTCAGAGGCAAGATCAGCCTGATAAACTTGATCAACTTGAGCTGAGTGGCTGAATGGAGACTGCCCTTCCACGTCAGAGCATCCCACTTCTCAAATACTTGGATACAGAGTTCCTTGAGCAATTGTGTGATGGGCCTGTCTTACCTTGAGCTTTTGGGACATGTGTGCAGGCATCCCAGAGTTTCTGGAATAAATCTAGAGGCTGCAGCTATATCCTTCTGCCCCTGCCTGGAACACAGACAAGGAGACAGCTCTGCTTGAGGAGGCTTGGGGAAGCCTGGTGTGCTCCTTTTGCATCTCTGCTTCCCTTCAGGGTCAGACAGGGAGACCAGAGGCACAGAATGAGCCACTAAGCCTAGCTATGCCCAATCCTGAAAGGTCCTCTCTCCTGGTCAGCGAGGAGGCCAGAGGTTAAAGGACTTGCAAGGCAAACCACTAGGCTAAAGTACTTCAGCATCACTGGCTCGCACCCATCTCAGTTTCTTCAGCATTCCTGGTATCATAGAATCATAGAATGGTAGAGTTGGAAGGGACCTTTAGAGATCGTCTAGTCCAACCCTCCTGCAGAAGCAGGTTCACCTAGATCAGGTTGTGATGTGTTTCACCAGTGCTTCGTACAAAGGCTTTTTCAGCATGTTCCACAACAGATGTTAAAGGCATAAAGACATGAAAGTTTGGCATCCTCCATGCAATTTTCTGTTTTCAAACCTGCCAGACCAGGGCAAGTTCTCAAAGGACCTTCTCATTCTCCCTGGAGTGTGGACCATAGTATGGAGAGACCCAGGTGGGCACCCACACAGCATGGAAGTGCGTGAAGGCTTGGCCTCTCATCAGGGCTTGTTATCTTGGGCTCCTGCCATACCAGCATGACTGAACTGCTTCTGCAGCAGAGTGAGCATGGCTGGTGGCAGCACAGGGGCAGGTTGCTGTGTTTCAATATGGCCTCAGTTGGGAAATTTCACTTTGCGGGAAGTTCTAACTTTCTGTCTTGCCTGGGGAGGAAAATAACCTTGTTTGTTTGTGTATTTGCTTGTGTTGAGCAGCTTGTGTTGAAAATCAATGCCATTTATGAGGCACGAAGGGGAAAGAAACGTGTCAAGAGACTCTCGCAGTCTACAGAGAGCAATTCAGGGAAAGGTAAAGGAACTTTGAATCATCAACGCTTCTAAGATTTTTTGAGGACTTGTCTTAAAGTTTAGACTGACTCGGTGATTTATGTGCCATTTTCTAGCACTTCTTCCATTCCAGAGCGAGATTGAGTTGGGCCATCTACCCTTTATTTTGGGAAGATAAAGGCTGTTCCTCTGCCCAGAAGACTTTCATTAAAATGAAACTTTTTTTTTTTGTTTCTTGCTTCATTTTCATTCCATGGCTTTACATGATAACCTTATAGGTCACACCAAAAATGTCCCCCTCTTTTTTATGTTTATTTCTGGAACAGGCTGTAAGCTTTGGAGAGAAATGTTCTGTCCAAAAAGTCTGATTTGTTGAGATGAAAATATTTTTAAGGAATGTGTCACTTTAGTGAACTGTCCAATGGAAGACAGTAGATTTTGAAACAACCCTGATTTCTTCAGCATCCCATTAAACATAGCCTCAGCTGGGAATCGGGATTTCTAGACTTGTCTGTAGGACCAACTCCATCGTAGCAAGATTGAGACTTTCAGTCTCTTGCTGTCAATTAACAACTTGCCAGAAATGTCCGAGTACTTCAGAGCAATTGCTTTTAAACATCTCTACTCTGTATAACTTTTTAAATTGTATCTTTCCAACACAGCAATTTTTCCAAAACACCGTAATGTCCAGCAAAAGGTGACCACCAGCTTTGTTTCCCACAGTCACTTGTTATTGTTTATCCTATTTTATATAACATATATATCCACAGAGTAGATTAGTGTGTTTATATGAGCCTTCAGGGGAAGAATCCCGGGCTTATCTATACATAAATGTTTTTTCTAGCCCTTTCTGAAGCATCTTAAGGCATCATTCACAGAAAAAGGCTACCAGATCTTGAGTCTTATGCAGCCTGGTAATTGTTTGTTTGTTTGTTTGTTTGCTTGCTTGTTTTTATCCCTTGTCCCACAAACTGCTTCATATTAATCAGTATTTTGCCTTGGTGGTTTGCTTATACAAACTTGGACAAAATATTGCTCCGGCATTTTATTCTTTATGCAAAACTTCAGCCTGTGCAAAATTGGTTTTGCTGTTTGATTAATTTTTTATTATTATTCCCCAAATGAATGGCAAGATGCCAGGGTTGGTAAGCTAAATGTCTGTGGGCACGTGCACCCTTTTTTGAGAACAAGTCCTGTGAGATCTGTACTGTCTTCCCCTTGAAGTTATCAGGCTTGACTTTCTCACACCAGTGGTAAGAAATGCAGTTATAAATAGACTTTACTTAATTCCTCTTCCCCTTTCTTTTTTCCTAGTTACAGATGAAAACAGCGAATCGGACAGTGATACCGAAGAGAAGCTGAAAGGTGAGGCAGACGTGTGAGGAGAGCAAATGGCTCTGGGTAAACTCTGCTCTTTGGAGAAAGACCTTGTTTTTACTCAGTACACAGTGAGAAAACAAAGATCTCAATACTGCAGATGAAAATCAATGGGCAGAGGACTCTAGGTGTCCAAATCAGACATCTATTCTGTTTTCTATCAAAGCTCTTTGGACTGACTTTCCTAGGAGATGGTTTGGACCCTGTACAAATACAGGGAGGCTTTTCTAAGCACATGGTCACAAACATGTGACCAGGCTGACAGAAGCAGTGTTGTATGGGACAGGGTGTTTGGGAATCCCACTGCACATTTACTAAGGGAGAAAACCCACCAGCCAGACTGACTGTCTTGGAAAACTGAATTACACTGTACGATTTATTGCTAGTTAAAGTGTTCTGCATGGGCTGAGTTGGGATAAAGCACTACATTTCTTGCTTCAGTCTGGTAGAGCTATATGGTATACTGGTCTCCATAATACTCTTCTGAAACCTTCCTATACTGGTCATTTACCCTGTGACATGCTGGTGTCATTGTTATCTTTTAGGACTTTATGTGGCAAATTCAAAGTCCTGGCAGAGCTAGAATGCAAGATGGAAGCTCCCTTAGATTCTAAAGTTCTCTGTCTCATGTGTACCTGTTCCAAATAGCACGTCAGTTCCCAAGCTAAAAGGCATAAGCAGCAGTTCCCAGTCTGTCAACTATAGTGTGTTGTGCTTAGGTGTGTTTACCCTTACTCTCTTTCAGGTTTTTAGAGCAGAAACCTCAGACTGAGTTCCTTCTCATTAAGCACAGCTTCTCACACAGAACTACCATGAGCTCTTGCTCCCCTCTGCATTGGTCAATATTTTCTCTCTACTGTTGTGTTAGCAAGATTAAGCTGAAAATTTATGCCACTGCCTACCTTTTGACAGGTTCTCAGGCTGGCCTGGAGAGAGGGAGGCAGGATTTGCTCCCATATTGTCCAGAAAATTGCATTCACAACTATCTTGAAACACAGAATTCTGAAACTCTCTGTCCATGTTCAGAGGCAACTGAGAAAGACAGTGTAGATGTGGCCAGGAAGACTCTTGTGTGTTACTAGTTGTTGTAGTGAATCACCCTGGGCTTTCTCTGTAACTTCTGGATAACTGCAGCTAGAAGCTGCCTATAGAGGGAATGGTGGAGATCATGTAAAGTAACTTCAAATCCAGCAGCGCTGGACTCTGAACACTACCCAGGTCCATACCTGGATCTGAGTGACAGTGCAAACCTGTATAATTGTGAGCATGAGCTCTGGCACTTGCTGTTTATTCCAGCTACACCTGTATTTTACTTTATGCCTTGTTGAATTACCTACTTTCCTAATTTAGATAGGAATGTATGGGGGTTTTGTGTGCTTTACTTACCAGACACACTAGCCAGTTACCTCTGCTTAGCAAGGCACTGTACATCATATGAGACATGGTAAATCATCAGACAGCAATCAAGGGACTGCATGCCAGTGCTGACCCTTAGGAAGGGAAAACATTTGAAGACAATCTGTGCCATGGTGACAGCAGGAAAATCCTGGTATCTGCAGTAGGTTGCACAGAGTATAAACACTGCAGAGCGTGAACAAGCTTTTCAGAAGTGCTCAGCATTGCTGTGACACTGTTCTTTGTGAAGTCCCTGGTAAAATAGGAACCACTTTTGAAAACTTTTGAAGAATTACAGCCTCAGAGCAAATGGCATAATAGGTGATGACAGAAAGGAGTTTAAGCCATCTTCCCAGGGCTTTAACTGTCCAGAGCCTGTTACACTCACTGATTTAAGTGGCACCTCAAGATTGCGTTAAATTATGTTCTCTGGAATAGTCCTAGAGTGGCATAACTTTACCAGACAAAAGGTCAAGTGTCTGTCCTAAAGTATACACCATCTTTTAGGAAGCTCTGCCTCCTGAACAGACTTGTTATGTATCTGGAGTTCCTGCAGTACTCCTGTGGCTGCTGTTTCTGTCAAAACATTGCATTGCCACCCTCATTTGCAAAAAGCACAGTTGTGAGATTGTGCTGTAGTCTCTGCCTATAGTTAGTCCTTTCTTTTGTAGTAGGGGTAGGGGAGGCAACATGGAGGTTCAATTTGGGATGCGACTGTGAAACAAAGCAGGGGGGTGGTCATAGGGAGTCTCATCTGGTCTCTTCTCAGCAGGCAGCTTTTCATTACTTTCCATGCTGGAATGTTTATTGTCCCACAGCTCGTGTGTGTTGCAGTTACAGCTTGCTTGGCAGTTTTTCTTGTTTTCCAGTTGTCTTGGGTGAACTTGCAGAAACACAGTCCTAAGAGATTAGTTTTAGGCACAGGGAGGATTGGCATCAGCCAACTTTTTCATTTACACCTCTCTTCATGTTTTTTTTGTTGCTGGTCTACAGCCCGGCCTGTGTTGCTGAAGCTGGGAGTCCCCAGTGTTGCTCAGCCAGTGGAGCCCTAGGCTCACCCGTGTGCTGGTCTTGTAAAACTGTGGGGATTGCTACCCACAGCCTCCTCAGAACAAAGTGAATCAGTCACCTAACGGTGCTGGCTTTGAAAGATGCAGAAATGAGTGCTAGGATGTGTGCCTGGACATTATCTGTTACACCCTGTCCCATATGTATCTTAGTTTGGGTTGCCTTCAGCTGTAGAAGCTGTCCATGAAACCCTTCTGCTGCCAGAGCTTTTCAGGGTGATGGCACTCACAAGATTACATCCTGTTTCTGTCAGTATTTATAGTGGAGCTTCCGAATGGTTCCCACCTCTTACTCAGACAAAGTAAATGCAGTGAGGTGTTTTCATGTTAATCTGTGAGTCTCTGCAAAGCCCTTTTGGTGTTCTGTGCAAGAAGCTAGCCAAAAGTCCCAATCTCTCATCCTTTTCTCCGTAGCTCACAGCCAGCGCCTGGTGCACGTGAAATCCCGCCTGACACAAACCCCGCGCTACCAGACCTTGGAACGGGACTTGATCGAGTATCAAGAGAGGCAGCTGTTTGAGTACTTTGTGGTGGTGTCATTGCACAAGAAGCAGGCTGGAGCTGCCTACGTCCCTGAGGTTACCCAGCAGTTCCCGTTGAAGGTGCGGTGCCTGTCGGGAAGGACTGGCTGACATGTCTCAGATTGCACAGTGCACTTGCACAGCTGGAGAAGCCACAGCTTCTATGTGGACTGCACGTTACATCAATAAGCCTTCAGCTGTGTCAGCGTTCAGTGAGACTGAAGATAGAGGGGCTGCAGTCACACCCTGAGAATTGTCGTGGTATTCCTTGCTGTTGAAGGAACAGTTGATTTAAGTCTTTTGCAGGCCTTGGCTGTGACTTTCGTATAGCTATTCCCTTTCTCTGTAAAGAAAACTAGTACTTGGGAGGAGACACGTATTCTTAAAGGGAAGGCACAGCTTTCACCAATAACCTAACTCAAAATGAGGAACAAGGAACAGAAGAAACATAGAGCCAGTGTGACAGCATGCTTGTAAATGGAATGTAACCAGAGCTCCCCTCAGACTTCATTTCCCTTGCCGCTTACTAGAAGATGTGTCTCAGATTAGAGGCACAATATGGCAGGTGCCGCAGATGCAGGGCTTGGTTGGGGTTGGGGGCACGGAGTTGCTTTAAGATATCTAAAGATTAGGTGAGCCAGAATCACAGAAATTTTAATATCTTCCAGGCAGAAGCTTAGCCTCTGTCATCACCTCTTCATTTGTCACAGGAAAAATATTTGAAGTCATTCCATCTCCACATGACTAATTGGAAACATTCCTTCTCTCTGTTCTGTTAGCTTGAGCGCTCGTTCAAATTCATGAGAGAGGCAGAAGATCAGTTGAAAGCTATTCCCCAGTTTTGCTTCCCTGATGCAAAGGACTGGGCCCCCATCCATCAGTTTGCCAGGTAAGTACTGCACTTTGTATCCTGACTTGTGAGAAACAGATTTGTACATCAAGCTAATTAAACATGAGTGCTGTTACGGTAGAAAATTGGGCAGAGCCCTCAGAGGGTTAGATTAGAAATGCAGAAATATCACAGGTTTATTGGCTTTGTATGTCAGAAACTTTTAACAAGGGTGATGGGTATCTAGGCATTCTGGTTTCTCTTTCTGCAGTGAGACATTCTCGTTTGTCCTGACGGGGGAAGATGGAAGCAGGAGATTTGGATACTGTAGGAGGCTGCTGGTAATTATCCCTTTTGTTTTTTCTCTTTTCCTAGAGACACAGCCTTCTGTGGGGTTGGTGTTACTGGCACTTGTTCTGGAAAGTGGAGAGCTGGTGCTCTTTATTTCAATGTGGAAAGAAACCAACAGCAGAGCAGCATTGCTCTCCTGCTCTGCTCAATGCCAAAGTGCCTCTCTGAGTACCATCCTCTGGTCCAGGAATAGCATTTTACCTTTTCTGTACGCCAATGCTTAGCATTATGGCCATGGACTGTTGTTTTACCACTAAGCTGAAGATAGGATTTGTCTCCCTTTGGTTTAGACAGATGCTAATTAGTTGTGTAAACCTGTACCAGTCCTGTCAACTCGGTTGCCATAGATTCATATTGTTTTGGTTGGAATAGACCTTTAAGACCATCAAGTCTGACCACTAACCTCACACTGCCAAGCCCATCTCTGAACCATGTCCCTCAGCACCTCATCTACATGGCTGTTAAATATCTCCAGGGATGGTGACTCCACCACCTCCCTTGAGCAGCCTGTACCAGTGTCTAACAACCTTATCAGTGAAAAAGTTCTTCCTAATCTCCAATCTAAATCTCCCTTGGCACAACTTGAGGTCATTTCATCTTGTTCCATCACTCATTACTTGAATGAAGAGAACAAACCCCACCTCACTACAGGCTCCATTCAGGTAGTTGTAGAGAGTGATCCCCTCAGCCTCCTCTTTTATAGGCTAAACATCCTGAGCTCCCTCAGACACTGCTCATTAAGGCTTATTATCCAGACCCTTCACCAGCGTTGATGCTCATCTCTGTCTCCACAGAGCAGTCTGTCCTCTCTTGGTCATTTGACTTAGGAAAGTTGGGGTCATACTGTGGACGTGCCCATTTTTCCTCATTATCATACCAGGGTTTGAGCCAGACTTAAGGTATTGTCGTCATGAGCACATTTTCAAATGTCTGCCAGTTTCTGAGCCAGACAGTGAGCTGCAGAACTAAGAGACTGGTCACTCTGTCTCTAACTCTGACATTTTCTTGGTGTTTTTTGTGTGTGTATTTGCATTTGTCTTGAAAGCCCAGTGGGAAAGGGAAACGTCTGCCAGAAGTTTACTGCATTGTGAGTCGCCTTGGATGCTTCAATCTCTTCTCTAAGGTGAGATGGGAGAGAGAGAGAATATGTGCTACAGGCCAAGAGAGGCCTTAAAGTGAAGTGAGCAGCACAAGCATGGGGATCAGGGAAGGTGATGGTTGCAGAAGGGGCCTGAAATGTTGTTGGCAAGGCAACTGCATGCAAATTCCAGAGCCTAGTAAAAACATAGTTAAAAGGAAAACTAGATTGTCATCTGTTGTCTTGTTCCTTCAGAAGAACACAGCACTGAGACATTAAAAGGTGGAGTCGTGACTTAGAGGGTGGTGGGAAGTTTGCAAACTGTAGGCTTTCCATTGACCTTGCTGGAACTGGATTTCTCTCACTGAAGGAAATTAAGAGTCTTCAATTGCACCTTTTACCTTCTTCCTTACAATTCAAATCTCTGTGTTGATGCTGGGTTTAGAAGAGAGCATTGATGCTGGTACACTTCATTCCTGGTGCTACATCCTCCTGATTTACATGTTTTTTTGTTTCCCTGCTTTTTAGATCTTGGATGAGGTTGAGAAGAGACGGGGCATTTCACCTGCCTTGGTGCAGCCTCTCATGAGGAGTGTCATGGAAGCACCTTTCCCAGCTTTGGGCAGGACCATTACAGTCAAGAATTTCTTGCCAGGCTCTGGAACAGAGGTAAAGGCACCACCTCAGAGAGAGAGAGGGCCTTAGGCCAGTGACTGGAAATTGGGACTGTGCCATAGCACTGAGGATCTTCAAGGACAGGTTGTGTGGCAGCTATGGGGTGGGGAAAGCTAAGGAGTAGAATTGGAGACCCGGAGGGGGTGGCATGGAGACTTTTCCAGCAACCATAAAAAAGGAAATTATATGGTAAAGTTGAAGGTGAGGACACATTAGTTGTGCTAACATGGCAAAATGAATTAGGGCATTGGCGTTGAGGCCAAGTGGCACAGACTTGGGCCCTGTGCTGTGGACACAGCATGTGACTGTGGACTTGCTTGAAGACCCCCATGCTTAATTTCCTGAAGCCAGATTTCATAGCATGTGCTCCAATATCCTTAATAAAGAACCACTATTCCTGTGGGATAGGGCATGGGATTTTGTCAAAAAATATCTGAAACCCCACAAGGGCAGTGTTGCAGCTGTTGGGAATGACATTTTCAGAGCATGGAGATGAGGGCATGTGCTGCATACCCACAGTGTGGTGTGAGGGCAGTGAGAGGATTATAAGAGTGCAAAGCATTTGGGGGTGGTATTGAAGGACTGTGGGAGGGTGGAAGGAGCCAAACTGAACTGAGTCTGGTTGGACTGGTGTGATCTGAATGTAAGAGACAGGAAAGCGAGCGAGTTGATAGTAGTTGTGTCTGCGGGCTTTCAGCATAGCATTAAATGATGACATTCTCCTTAACCAAACTGAAAACAGTCCAAACTAAATGCAATTGCTGCAGAGCACATGTATAGCTAGTTAAAAATCTGCACTGAAAGAGCAGAGTCCCAGTGGTGTGCTATCAGGCTATGAGAATGTTTTGGCTGTTTTGTTTCTAGGATCCTTAACGTTCATTAGTTATCTGGTTGATGGCATAAACCCCACGTTTACACAATAGGTAGATGACAGCATTGAGATGGATTGCAAGTACTTTGGAGATAAAGGGATTAAAATTCAAAATGATCTTACTAAATGGAAGGTTTGGTCTGAAATTCAATATGGGCAAGAGCAAAATGTTGGGAAGAAATGAGAGTCTAATACAACACAGGAAGTTACTGAGTGAGCAACAGTCCTTCAGAAAAGAATCTGGTGGTGTTGTGTGCCATAAAGTGAGCAGAAGCAACATTATTTTATTATTTAGACAAACTCCTGCCTTGGGGAAGAAAGTGAAGGGATGAAGAATACTTTTTTTCTGTTTTATAGCATTAGTGGAAATTTATTTAGAGAAAAAATTTAGACAAAATGCAAACACTAGGAGAAAGCCCCAGAAGAGTAGTTCCACTTAAGCAGTTTAGAAAATATAGGCAAAGCTTGAAAAAGACTGTTTATTTAATGTAGAAAACATAGTTCTGGACTCCTCAGCTCAAGAGAGACAGAGAACTTCTGGAGAGAGTCCAGCATAGGGCCACCAAGATGATCAGGGGACTGGAACATCTTCCTTATGAGGAAAGGCTGCGGGAACTGGGGCTGTTTAGTCTGGAGAAGAGACTGAGGCAGAATCTCGTTAATATTCACAAATATCTAAAGGGTGTCAGGAGGTTGGGGCATCACTTTTTTCGATGGTATCTAGTGACAAGACAAGGGGTAATGGGATTAAGCTGGAACACAAAAAGTTTCACTTAAATATAAGAAAAAACTTTCACTGTTTAGGTGATGGAGCCCTGGCACAGGCTGCCCAGAGGGGTTGTGGAGTCTCCTTCCTTGAAGGTCTTCAAGACCCACCTGTGTGACCTGATCTAGGTGAACGTGCTTCTGCAGAGAGGTTGGACTAGATGATCTCTAAAGGTCCCTTCCAACTCTACCATTCTGTGATTCTATGAAGGGCAAAGGAGGACACTTGACAGTAACTTTTCAGTATATGAAAAGTTTCCACCCAGAGAGGAAGGTGACCAATTTCACCTGAGTGTATAATGAGAATAAGACAGCAAGTAGTTGAAGTAATTTGCCACTGAGGTGTTTCAGCTGCAGGCTTGGTGTTGATTAGGGTGGTTCAGAACTAGGGTGATTTTCTTGTGGGATCGGTGAACTATCTGGTGTTGGAGGCTTTCAAGAACAATTTAGATAAGCATCTAAGATATGAAAAGGAGTATGAAGTTACTGTGACAAGAGTTATTTAAGTTGACATGAACAAAGGAAAATGCCCACAGGCTGCTCTTTTCTCTAAGCGATATATCAAAAATTTATAGTCATAGGTTAAACACCCAGAGTCTGGCAGTAAAAAGAAATAAATAAATCATAACTGTAAAAATAAGAGCGTAGATTTGAAAGGCTCCTTGCCATTCTGCTGCTTGAATGCCAGAAAGGCTGGAAACCACTCTGAGCTGGACACAGACTAGTTTTCCTCCTTACGAAGAGCTCCCTATCCTCAGTCCAGCGGGGAGAATTTGTGGTTGATCTCACACTGTGCACATTGCCGTGGACTCTGGATCATCTTCATCTGGAAGGATTTGTGGGAAGCCTTTGGAAAGGGCTTAATGCTGCGTGGTGTTGGCCAGCACAATCAGTCAGGCTTCTTAGCTCTGAAAATACCTGCTGGCTCCTTACTTGCCACGGTACAGGTGGACAAGAGCTGACCCGTGGTCTTTTTGTTTCTCTGGCAGGTCATCGAGCTGCGGCGGCCTCTTGACTCCAGGCTTGAGCACGTTGATTTCGAGTCCTTGTTCGCATCCCTCAGCGTGCGGCATCTGAGCAGAGTCTTTGCCTCCCTGCTCCTGGAAAGGAGGGTGATCTTTATTGCAGACAAACTCAGGTACCCTCTTGTGTTTCCTTAAACCAAATGCTGCCAAGGAAGGGAGGCTGAGAAGACTGCAGTGACTGGTCTCTCTGCTTTATTCTTTTCCAACTTCTTACCTGATGTGAGTTGGAATGTACTTCCCAGGAGTGGGGAACTAAAGCCGTGCACTGTAATTTTGCTTTGCAGCTTGCAAGAAGCTTGCTGCTTCACATCCCCAAGGAGAACCAAATTCCCTTTCCTGCAGATGGTTTCAGAGCAGATCTCTGGTGCTAAGGAAGCAAAACCCCTCCATTTGCTCCGTGCTGCTGCAGTGTTCCCACTGAGCTGTGCTAGAGTTTCTGGGGACCAAGCCTCAGGCAGAGATCACCATCCCTTCTGGGTTGTTCTCTGATGTCACAAAATCATCTTAAATCTTCAAGCTTGTACTTTAATATTGGTTTCTAAAGACTTTGGGGTTTTTTTGTGGAGGATGAAAGTAAAGGATGCAGTGAGGGAGAATGAGACAGAGGTTCAAACCTCTCCTGGTTTGAATCTGTTCAGTTTGCTTTCTAAAACTTTTTTTTTTGTTTGTTTGCTCTCCTAAATTCTGAAAATGGGCCCAGATTTCTTTAAGATCTCATGCAGCTGGTGGCTGGCAGCTCTCCAGCCCTTAAAACACTTGAGGATTCAGGGAGGAGAGTTTGCCAAGGCTGGGGAAAGAAAAGCTGCCTGGATGAGTAATGACACTTAGGAGCATGCTCAGGTTTCAGGAGCGTACAATGCCCCTAAGCTGTCTGTTTTCACAACTTCCAGGCAGCAAGCTGCAGCTCTGGGACTGAGGGCTGGGGCAAAGAATGGAGAGGCCCCTTTTACAGGAAAGTTAAGGGAAAAATTCATCCTGCAGGGATCCAGGGCTCTCTGCAGGCAGAGCTCAGGCAGTCCCAGCACAGGAACGGGAAAACTGGAGAGAGGGAAACTGTCTGCTCACAGTTTTTGGCTGATGCCATAGGTCAGAGAGTGAAGACTTGCCTCTTCATAATCACTGATACCTTATATGTGTAAATATTTAGTATTCTGGAGAGTTCAGCCACACATTTCATGCAGAGCATTCAGACTTACATTGAAAATGAGATAATTCATCCAAATGCTATATTTCTGCATCACACATAGGCTTTATATGATAATTAGTGATCATAGAATCATTTTGGTTGGAAAAGACCTTTAAAATCATCTAAACTAACCACTAACTTTGTTTTCAAAGTTTTTCTTTGTTTTTCTCCTTATCTGTAGGATTTTGCACTCTTGAGAAAAAGACCCAGCTGATGTTGTAATCTCTACATGAGGGCTGGGTAGTAAAAATAAACAGGGGGAACTTTTTTTAAAGACATCGCTTCAGAATGAAATTTTATTTACCGGGTGTTTTCTTATCACATCTTTAGATGACAGCACACCACGGTGCGTCCTGAGCATGGCTTGTGTTACAGAATATCACTAATTCGAAACACGTTCATGGGATTTGGTGGGTTTTATTTTTCCTCACCCTGTATCTTTTGTCAGTATATCCAAGGTCCTTAGGAATGAGTGCAGCTGTCCAGGCCTGTAAAAGAGAGCGGATGAGAGCTGTAGAATCGTAGTTTCTAGGATGTTTAAATATACCACAGACAGCTTTCTTTAGTGCAAAAAAAAAAAAAAGAATTGTCACGTTTTAAAGATCCAGGATCTGTTAGGCTGCAGGGCTCAGACTCAAATAGTTACTGTAGGTTTGCCAGCTCTCTGCGAGTCTTGTAATATTTGATGCTTCTGAGAAGACCTTGCTCTGAGCAATTTCAGGAGAGTCTTTTTCTTTTCCTATAACAAACTACGAAACTTTTCCTGGCACTTTTTTTTTTTTGTGGAGAAAAAGCTTGAAATGACCCCAAAGGATGGCTTGAACAAAGAAACAGACCATTCAAATTAAGTCAACTAGTGAATCCAGTGACTTGAGTGCACTGGGCTGATGAGCCTTTTGTGAGGTCAACAGTCTCTTCTACTTGTTGGTAGAAATTCTGTGTTTTGAAAGCTGATGGCATTGTAGATACAGGATATTCTGTCCAAATGACACTTTTCCTAGGACAGGAACACATTGAACTCAATGAATATTAAGTAATATTTACTCTAGGGGGGAAAATGCCAGTTTCAGAGGAATGAAAAGAAACGGGGTTTTTTTCGCAATAGCTTAAGAGCAGGAGAAAAAAAACCCAACCCTGATAAAAGCAGCTGTTGGAAACTGCTCAGAGGTTAGGAATGTTAGACATAACCCAGCTGAGATGGATTAACGGGGAGAGTGCAGGTGACATGGTGAAAGGTGCATAATAAATTACAGTTATCATTCATCTCTGCGGTTCTTCACGCGGGCGCTATCAGTAACCTGTCTGTGCCTAAGTGTAAAGGTGCGTCTGGGTGTGAGTGACGCAGAAAGCGATGCCTGCAATTTCTTTACATCTTTTAATTGCTATCAAGTCAGGCTGTGGGAAAAGAAAACTGAAAGATCTCTTGCCAAATGCTGTGTGAACTGTGAAATGTTTTCAAGCTGAGCCAAAAAATGCATCTCACAAGTGTACAGCAAGTGAAATACTTGGTCTTTTCCATCTTTAGAATGAACACTGAGTGTTTTTTAAAGACCTGTCAATCCAAATCTTGGCAGCGGAAAAGGAAAGAGTTTGGTTTATTAGTTTTCGAGTGGGTTGTTGGGTTCTTTTTCTTCCCCTCTCTGTCACTATGGGACCTGGAGTATACATTCCTTTGCAATCCAGGAAAATGACTTTGCTAAAGCTGTGTTGCTCTTTGTAGTCTTCCCTGACTTTTCTTCCCTACTGCACTGTAAACTTTAGTGCTGGAGCAGTGGAGGCTGTGGCAGGGGTTAGGCACTGCAACGCTAGAGCTGCTTTCATTTCCAAGTGATACTGCCTGGCATGCAGCTTGAGGCACTGTAGACCAGCCTCTTAGAAGACATCTTGTAAAGCAAGTGGCGCAATTTCACCAAGTACCTAGAACTAGGCAGATTCTACTGGCCTGAGTGGGAGTTGTGGTAGATTCACGGGGCTTTTTAATTCATTAAAACTCACACGGGCTTTTAAAATCAAAGCACCCTTTTTCTGCATCTCCTCAAAAGCCTGATGTGGATCTGACCAGCTCGAGCAATGGCCTCTGTTCCTGCCAGAAACCACAGCTGTGTCAACAACACAAAGTGGTCGTTGTTATCAAAGGCAGATCTGAAAGAATTAGACGCTTTAAATGTGGTCATCCCCAGTAAAAGGTAATTAATCATCAAAAAGGAGCCTTTTCCATGTGCTACAAAAACAAATCTGGGACTGGAAATTCCAGCCTCCCACATTTCTCCTCTTTGTATTGTGGTTAGGGAGAAGAAGAAACCCAAAGATGAAGTTTGTTTGGGAGATAGTAGTGTTGTTCCTTCTTATCATCTTAACATTGCTTTCTTCACCTGCACTAACCTGCCACGTCGGTGGGAGGCAGCCACGGTCCCTACAGCCGGTGGAACTTGGCATACTCCTGGCAGGATTAGCAGCAATGCTGCACAAAGTCATGGGACAATGTTTGGAAGGTCTTGTGTCTGTTAAATAAATGTTGTAAAACCAGATCTGTGATCCATCACAAGTAAATCCAGATGTGACACAGTGTCAGAAGGTGTTTGTAAAAGGAATCCTACTGTAACAGAGATTATTAAAAAAAAAAGAGGGGAAAAAACATCATCAAATCATCTTACATTGCCAAATGCCAGCATATTTTCAGCAGTTTGGTTAGTTCAGGGAGCAAAAGGCTTCCTAGCATTAAATGCCAAGTGGCTGATTGATTCAATAGTGTTTTTCAGAAATCCTGAAGTATCCTAAACCCAAAGAGGGATTTGGCATCGGGGGCTTTTTAGCATAGATGCTTGCCTTTGGAGCAGAAAACCAGAAACCCTGGAGTCAATCTAAAGTTTGGGAGGAAAGCAACCATACTGAGCAGCCAGTAGCCTTCTGTCTTTTTAGAGCAAGTCAAGCTAGTCTTGGAGCAAGTTTTCCCAGAAGAGGGAAGAAAAATGTCTATATTGTTGCAGCTGTTGTGTTCAGATCCTGTATTGGACACCTCTGTTCGAGGTGGCTGCCAAGAAGCAACAGCTTCACCGGGGGCTGTGTGGTAGGTTTGTGCATAGGATGCTGTGTGATGGGAAGGCCTGGTGTTGGAGCAAACAAATGTTACAAATCACTGCAATGTCATTGTTCTGACACAGGGAGTGCTCAGCCAAAGTTCTTCATCTCAGTCCATATCCAAATCAACCCTTTAGGAAGGGACCTGGCATGTGATTCTTTGGGTACATCGAAACTTTTTAGCCTCTGTATTAGTGATTTCTCAGTCTCTCATGCAAGCTTCTGTGCAAGTGACGTCAGACATGCAGCTCAGCCATGTTCCCTGCCAGAGGATAAATGAACCCATGAAAATGTGCTCAGGATCTTGAAAGTGTACTTTAAAGACATGCAGTGTTCTAAAGGATTGCTGTTGAAACCAACAGCCTTAAAAAAAAAAAAAGCGGTATCTGTTTCCCATTTGAACACCTGAATTTGTGTGGCCTGAGGGTAGAGGTGTCGTTCCCCAGAGCAATCACTTTGGGCAGACCTCTTCATTCCTGGTGGCATCTGGAGTGCTCCAAGCAGAGCACAGCACCCTGGGTCAGTACTGTCCTGCAGCAACAGTCATCACCATGACTGTGGTGTATGCAGCCTGGGTTAAATATCAGGGTTTCAGTAGGGACACGACCCGTAGCTGCCCAGAGGTTTTCGCAGCCTCTTTGGTGTAAGAGGCCTCAAAAGGCCAACTGTCACTTTGAGGGTGCATTAAACTATGCTGATTGTGTTGTACACATCATCTGTGATTGATTCTGTGCACTTTTTGTGGGAAGAGGCATCCAGCTGGAGCAGTGCCCAGAGCATCAGCAGCCATCTTCACCTTCTACACAGATGGACACCTGCTGTATTCCAGCTGTGGTGTAGTTTGGGTAGTCTCCCCCATCACTACTGGCTGTGGTGCACACAGTCACACAGATGGCATAAAAGGAGCTTATCATACTGGATTCTTTGTGGCTCAGCAGCCCCTTAGTGCTTGTTGCAGTGCCATATGCGAAAGGAGGGGGGAGCTCAGGCTTGAGTCATTTCAAAGGTTCTGCTGGGCTCCTGGCAAGCTGCAGCTCCCTGAGACTATCTGCAGAGCATGAGTCACATGTGGAAGAGACAGCTCTACATTACCTCCTCGGTGTCCATCTCTGAATGGCTCTGCCTTCAAAGGAGACTCATGGACCTCAGCCCTATCAGTATTGTGCCCTGGAAGCATCTTCCACAGTGAGAAATGTTTCAGAGCAGAGATCACTGGGATTCATCCTGGAGGTGATGAGGCATTCACAGATGGAAGGGTGGAAGGGGAAGCTATCTTTACTTCCCACTGTGTGTACAATTTCAGCCTTACACAGCACTGTCTGTGACTTCCACTAACTGAACCTCAGCCATCATTCCTCCCACATAATCTCTCACGTACCATATGTGCTCACTGGTGCTTTAGAGCAGCATTGAGGAAAGAACAAGGCACCATAAATAGAGTAGGAGACAGCACACCATAATATCTCACTATGCCATAAATAACCTTATGCTTCAGCTGCTCACTGATTCTCTGTGGAGCTACCTGGAACCACAGAGATCTTTTCCGTTGGATTTTCAAGTGCTGTGTCTAAAATCAATTCCCACTTTTAGACAGGAAAGTTGTATGTGTCTTCAAGATTGAGGATTCGTGACAAAGGTGAAGCTTTTAGCACTTCCACTTTCAAACTCTCCTCAAAGAAGAGGAAATTCTGTGGTGGTGGTGGTCTAAGAATAATGCCTCAGGGCTGCACACAAGTGATGAAAGGAGGATTTCCTTCGGCATTGACCGTGCTGCTGCTGCTGCTATTACTGGGGCTATTATCAGTTGGAAACTGCAAGTGGAAAATATGTTCTGCAGTAATGGAGGGGGAGAGAAACCCCTGCTTGCTTCTGCATCTCCTAACATGGCCTGAAAGGTATTGGCTGTACAAGCAGCGTAGCATTGAAGGAGACAGTTTTTAAAGGATCTTCTTAACTTGGAGCACACTTCTAAGAAGGCACATTCACTGTCATTGCAAGTTCTTTCAAGATCAGCTTGTGTGAAGGATACCAGAAAGATAATTCACACTGATACTGTTCTTGTGGGTTTTCTCCATTTGGGGTCTGTTGGTAGTTTTTGGGTGTTTGTTTGTTTGTTTGTTTTTCTTTTTGTCAAATGGTCCCAAATCTTATTAGCTCTGTGTTTTCTCATTATTTTCATTTTGTTTCTCTCAGATTCATTATGTACTCTGCATGTGTGATAGACACAGCAAGTCATGGGCTTGCTGATGAGAGCAGGTACAGCTTGAAAGCATCAACAGCGGGGCAGCCAGCAGGAATGAACGGGGAGAGAGAGTGGGACACTCTTTAAGACCTTCCTAAGTAAAAGTGTGAAACTGAGTGCTTTCAAATCTTATTAGCTCTGTGTTTTCTCATTATTTTCATTTTGTTTCTCTCAGATTCATTATGTACTCTGCATGTGTGATAGACACAGCAAGTCATGGGCTTGCTGATGAGAGCAGGTACAGCTTGAAAGCATCAACAGCGGGGCAGCCAGCAGGAATGAACGGGGAGAGAGAGTGGGACACTCTTTAAGACCTTCCTAAGTAAAAGTGTGAAACTGAGTGCTTTTTCCCATTTAAAGGCTTAAAACTACCAGTTTATGACAGAGCCTTTGAAGGATCCTTCTCTGTTTTTATGGGAAGTAGCATGGGGAGTCAGACCCACCACACTTTAGTTGGAGTGAAGGGAGGGCATTAGGCTTCTCTTTTCAGAGTGAGCTCCAGTCTACACCCATCAAACCCTTTCCCTCTCAAATCAGCAGTAAACTGCCAGATTCAGGTTACTGAGTGTAAATTCCCCCATTGGGCTTTAACTGACGTTATGTAGAGGGCTTACAGTGGTGAGCCTTCCCTTGCTGCATACAAATGCTTCCAGAACCAGAAGGGATGAGTAAGTGGTGCCCTGCAGCGAGCTCTGCCATGTCTGACTGCAAAGTCTGCCTGTCCCCACCAGAGAGCTGAGGGGGTTTCTGGGCAGACCATCTGGAAACTGCTGATGGGGTTTCTGGATGGACCCTCTCTCAGCAAAGGCACTTACAGGAGAGCTGCTGGTGACATTGGAAGGGGAAAAAGGAAGGCTGTGGTCCTGTACACCACAAGCAACTCTCTACAGAGAGGCTCACCATGGCCTCCTCTCCTGGGATTTCGCTCTCCCATGGTTCTGAGTGGCCTTGGCAGGATAGCATCAGCTGGAGCCCGTTGCCTTCCTCCTTCCCCCTGCTCTGGCGTTGCTGCTAGGAGCTATTGATATGACTGGGACTGGTAGAGAAGCATGTCATTGGCGTTCAGTCACTCCTGCTAAGGCAAAGCACATATGCTGCACAGGTAGCAAGCTAAGGGGCAGGAGTGGACTGTGACTGGAATGACCTGCAGGAACACCTGAGGACCTGGAGGGTGTACCCAAGGCTTTGCTAGGAGGTCTAAGCCGGCCATCCAGCTGGACAGAGTATGGCCAACAGGTCAGTGGGCCACAGGGCAGCGTGACAGATAGCTGCTGTAGTGATGGAGACATTTTCAGCACCCCACAGCTGTGTGTTGTCTGTGCTGGGCAGTGCAGCCCTTGTGTGCTCTGTGGGAACAGCCCCAGAGGCATACTGTGGGAGGAAAAACTCATTTCTCTGTTGAAGAGCAGTGGCATGGAAGGTCCCATGTCTGTCTGATATTTCCCATTGGGGCACTGGGGCAGCAGACGTGGGTTTCAGTGAGACCTATCTCTTGTTACATGCATATGAGCCAGTAACCTGGGCTTCTACCTCAAGCCGTTGCTCCTGAAGCTGAAAAACGGGGTCAGAAATCTGGGAAAGCCCCTGATAATGACAGAGATGAATCAGGGAGCAAGAGAAAGAGTCGTGAGTTCCAGGGAGTAGGACTCATCTCCTGCCTGACCAGCCATTGCCCTTGGTTGTGTTTCATCTTCCAGCACTCTCTCCAAGTGTTGCCACGCCACGGTGGCCCTGCTGTACCCCTTCACCTGGCAGCACACCTACATCCCTGTGCTGCCGCCTTCCATGATCGACATCGTCTGCTCGCCCACTCCCTTCCTCATCGGCCTGCTCTCCAGCTCTCTGCCTCGCCTCAAGGAGCTCCCCGTGGAAGAGGTGAGCCCCACGCCACGGAACGGGCGGTCTCCTGTCCCAGGAAGGTTGCTTTGGAGAGCCCAGCCTGGCAGCTGGCGGCGGGAAGTAGCCCGGCTCTCCTCCTCTGCCTCCCGCACTTGTGGGCTGAGGGAGAAGACGGATGTCCCCAGAGGAGACAGAGCCCTGCTCTGCTACATCTGTGGCTTGGGAAGGAGGGGCTGGGATATCTGACTGAGGCGGCTGCTGGCAGGAGATGATTGTATTGAAGTTTCTGTTGGTTTCAGTCTAGTGCTGTCTGGGGCTAAGGGCAAAGACTGCCAGGTGTCACATGGGATTGCTCCAAACTGCCTGCCGTAAGCGCCCTTCTAGTTAACACAGGCGCCTAATGTAAAGCAGTAAATAGTTAAGAACTGGATCGATGGTGCAGCGTGACGAAGGCTGAACGTGGTCAAGGAGGCATTTCTCTCCCTGCCCACCCAGGTGCACAGCTGTGCAGCGTGCAGGGAGAGGAGAGGAAAGTGAGGCTGATGTGAGGAGCAATGGGCCTGGTGAGGAGCGGTGGTCCAGCGTGGAGCACAGCCACCTGCTGCCCAGGCTGCTCTTCCCTTCCCTTCCAAGGGACCTCCTTAGAAAGCTCTTGGCTCATGCTGAGGGCCTCCTGCAGCTGTGGTAGCAGGTAGGAGGAGGGCTGAAGCATTTCATGTAGGGCAGTTACACATTAAGATAAATTCCAGTAGTAAAAATAACAACTTCCTCTTTTTATTCTTGCTCTTTCATTCTTAGGTCCTCGTTGTCGACCTTGTAAATAACCGTTTTTTGAGACAGGTGAGCACAACTGATTTCTATCCTTCACCTTCTCTCCCTTTTTCCCCTACACCTAACCCCCATCAGCGTCTGGTGACCTGCCTGGCTGATTGGATTGCTTAATCCCCATGCAAACTGAGGCAGGATTTAGAGGTTACTGTGTACGCAGGTAATAGCAGTATCCCAAAGCACAGCTGCTGAGAACCAAATCACTGTGCATGATGGTTTTTTTTAAAGAGGGGAAAGAGCAGTGCTTGAGCACTGTGGGTCCTTACATGGTATCCTGTAAAGCCAAGGGCAGAGCTGGAAAGCCTCAGCTCAGCGCTGTCTGATGGGGAGCAGCTGGGACTCCTCCAGACTCTGCCTGCCAGTCCATCTCCTGTCACATCCCCAGCCCTGAATGGGGAAGGGAGCCTTGGGGATTCCTTCAAATCCTTCTTACCTGAGGCACTTGCAGTTCCTCACTCTAGTGCTTGCGCTGGATGGGTCACAAGCAAGAAGCCAGTACATGGGAGCCTGTGTGTTGCTCTGTAGGTGAGATTACCTGCTGGTTTTTACTTTCCAATGCTGTGGAGAGGTGGAGCAGGATACAGAAGGGAAGAGGACACAGGAGAGAACGTAGTCATGCCCCAGGAAGCTCACTTTGCCCCAGAGCTCTTTGCAGGCTGCCGAGCAGCTCTGGCTGTGTCAAATTATACTGCATCTCAGGTGCTGTGGGGAAGATGGAGGAGCACAATCGCTGTGGCAGGAGCAGAGAATAGGAGAGGATTTGGGGAAAAGACACCCACTTTCTCCTTCCTCTTGTGCTTCCTGTGCTGGGAGTGTGTTGGGTGTGTTATGCCTTCTCTCTCTGCCTTGCCCTCTCCTCGTGGTTCCTTTTCAGTGCTCCCCCTGCCAAGCTGAGGGTGAGACAGGAGCTGGTGAGAAGGGCAGGGGCCAGTCGTGCCCCAGTCCCAAGCCCTGAAGAGATGGCTTTGTCTTACAGATGGAAGATGAGGACTCCATCCTGCCCCGCAAGCTGCAGGCCGCTCTAGAACACATTTTGGAGCAGAGGAACGAGCTGGTGAGCGACAAGGAAGAGGGCTCTGTCAATGGCAAGCAGGGTAAAGCACCGTGCCTTTCAGCTTAAAACCATTTCTTTTCCTGTCTCCTTTTCTCCTGTCGCTTCTTAGAGGAGCACTAGGCCTGTATTGAATGTAACACCACAGGAACTGGAGCTAGGTCAGAATTTTGGTTGAAGCTGTATTAAGTATTCTGTTGCACCAGGGACAGTTCTGTGTATGTGAAGAGGAACAGTGCTTGGCCCTTCCCAGCTCTTTATGATCTTCCCTTATGGCTCCAGGGAACACCTATACTTTTGTGGTAGGTCCCCCAGGCCTCTCTTCTGCTGACCATGGGAGTGATGGAGGCTCCTCTGGGAGACAGTCCACTGGCAGAGCTGCAGTCTCAGAGGTGTCTCTGCAGCTCACAAGCAGCTGAGCTGAGACAGCTCTTGGCACAGAGGGCTGGCTGGGCATGTCCCTGGTCTCAAGGGAGCCAAGACAAAGTTTGGTGGCTTTCAAAGTAGTAGCAGCTCCTTTTCTATGGCAAGCACTTTCTAGGATACCATCTCTCTCATCTCTCTTGAGCAGCTCTTTGTGGTTTTTTTGCTCAGGCTGGATCTGAAAAAAAAAAAAAACAGGGAGTTCATATGCAGGGCTCTTCCTAGCACAACTTTACAGCACTGCCCTCACCATTGCCTATTTTCCCCACAGAGACCAGCCCCTTGAACGAGCTGGTGTCAGAGGCCTTTGTCCGTTTCTTTGTGGAGATCGTGGGCCACTACTCGCTGTTCCTGACGCCCACAGAGCGCGAGGAGCGGGCACTGCAGCGCGACGCCTTCCGCAAGGCCGTCTCCTCCAAGAGCCTCCGGCGCTTCCTGGAGGTCTTCATGGAGACACAGATGTTCGGGGGCTTCATCCAGGAGCGGGAGCTGCGGAAGCAAGGAGTCAGAGGTGAGAAGCTTTGCTCTTGGGACACTGCTGTTGCTCTTGTGAGAGCTGGGAGGTGCTCACCGACCGCCAGCTCCAACCCCGGTACCACGGCTGGAGGTTGCAGTGTCTGTGCAGGGATGCTGGGAGGGAGGTGGCCTTCAAGAAATCACTTGGGGAGATTTTTGTCTCTGTTTCTTTATCCTCCCAAAGGAGAGGGTCACCTTAACAGCAGCATTAACACAATGCATGGAAACAGTCTTCTGGAGAACAAGGGCATTTTTTATGTGATCTGGCAGTTTCTTGTTGGGGTTGCAGGCACCCTTCACCACTTGCAGTGAGGGACATAAGTGGTATCTTCCATGAACGTACCTCTTCTGTTCCATGTTGAATTCCCATCAGGACTGTCACAGAAGGGGTATACTCCTGGAATTACATTTAATCTCACAGTCCCTTGTGTGCCCTTCACACATGTAGAGGAAGAACTGACTGGATTGGTTATGGCTGCTGTGGCTGACAGAAAACATGGATCTTCGTGTCCTTCCCAGAGCTGTTTCTGTTGTTTCCCTCCTGTTATCCCACAGTCCAGATAGCTGAAGTTTCTCATCTCTGCTGCTGCTCGGTGCTGGCTCAGAAGTTTCCTCCCAAGCACCAATGAGCAGTGAACACTTGAATAGGTGGCTGGGTAAAAGAGCTTTTGCTGCATGATTAATCCCGTGTGATGATTCCCCAGATGAAATCAATCTCTGGACTTAGCCTTGTTCATGGCAGAATGCACAGAGGTTTTGTCAGCTCCTGTGCAAGGTAGAAAAGCTCAGTCAGTCTTTTGCAGTGGGGAGGGAGGAGACAGACCACAGCTCCTGTCCCAGATCCGGGCTCAGACGGTGGAGGAGAAGGAGTGAGTTGTTCCCTCTCATGGGCAATAGTTTATTGGTAAGCTAGGACAGTATTGGAGAAGCAAAATTGAAGTCATTGACTTCTTTCTTTCTGCAGGCCTGTTTGAGGTACGGGCCCAGGAGTACCTGGAAACACTGCCCAGCGGGGAGCAGAGCGGAGTCAATAGGTTCCTGAAAGGCCTAGGTAAGGAACCAGCAAATCCCTTGGCTTCTCAGGGGTCTCAGGCTTCTTGTTGCCTTCAGGTTTGACAGCAGAGGAGCTACTGAAGCATGGCAGGGCTCTGCTAGTGACTGCAAGTGGCTTCCTGCAGAGCAGTGTGCCGGGCCTGGCTGTGTATCCCTGCCCTGGCACACTATGGTTCTGCCACCTGTCTGTAGGCCAGTGGAGAACCAAAGACTGGGCCATGAGCTCTCTCTGTGTTTTCCAAAGGAGACAATGAGAAGGCAATGGAGCAGCCAGTGACTTGGGGGTGGTGGCTGCAGCTCCTGGTGAAGGTGCTGACACAGTTTCCATTGCCTTCAGGTTTGCCCATAGGCATCAGCAGGGGGAATTGCCCAGGAGTATCATAGAATTGTTTTGGTTGAGTCATCAAGTCAGCCGCTAACTTCACACTGCCAAACCCACCGCTAAACCGTGTCCCTCAGCACTCAGCTACACAGCTTTTAAGTATCTCCAGGAATGGGGACTCCATCACCTCCCTGAGCAGCCTGTGCCACTGTCTAACAACGCTCTCAGGGAAAAAGTTCTTCCTAGTCTCCAATCTAAACCCCCCTTGGTGCAACCTGAGGCCATTTCCTCTTGTCCTGTCCCTTGTTAATTGGGAGGAGAGACCAAGCCCAGCCTCACTACAGTCCCCCTTTCAGGTAGTTGTAGAGTGTGATCATGTCTCCTCTCAGCCTCCTCTTCTCCAGGCTAAACATCCCCTTGAATCCAACGTCCTCTGTAAGGGGAGCTAGATGAGAGTTCCGAACTGAGGTTAGAGGCCTGTGAGAAATTGTCAGACACCATGGCTAAGAAAGTTTGCTTTTCTATTCCGGTGGCATCCCTGGCCTCTTGTGTTTCCTATCCCTTCAGGAGCAGCAATGCCAGTGAGGCTGGCGTGCCATGCCTCTCACATGCACTCTGCCCATGGGAGCTCAGGGACAAGCTGACTGCCCAGAGCTGCTGGGCAGGTGGGATCTGGAGGGCGCATGTACCCAGGGCCTTGTGGAGTGCCAGGAAGCAGCAGAGCCATGTCTTGCTCTGCAGACACTCGTGTTGTGGGGCAGATGGCTGTGGGTAAAGCCTCAGGCTGACCCTGGGGTAGTTCTCTGCACAGGCTCTCTCGGCAGGTCCTGCTGAGGAGTGACACTTGTCCTCCTTGTCACTGCAGGGAGTCCCATTTCCCTTTCTCCATCTTTCCAGGTAGCAAAATGAAATTCCTCCACAAAAAGTAAGAGCGAAGCACGTCCTCGTTCCGCAGAAGAGAATGCCTTTACCACCTAACAGCAACAATTCAGACCCTTACTGAGAGTTCCCAGGAGCCAGCCGGCTGCGGCCGGGCCGGGCTCACCCGGGCCTGTGCTGCCAGGGGAAGGTTTGACGGCCGCGGGGCTGCCGGGACAGGTTTCTGGATATCTAACAGTACCATGCACTGGACCAAGCACTCGACTCTGAACTCTGCACTAGCACGTTGCAGGCGTCCCAGCGGACTGGATCTCTTAGCCTAGTCAATTCTTTGGTTTGTGCTATTTTTTTTTCTATTTATGTTGGGGTTAGAACAGTTATTAACCGATGGCTCTTGCCCTGCCTCCTCTCTTGCCTGGTGCTGCAGGAGGCCGATGCGGGACTCCCACGGGGACTGAGCAGCGAAGCTCAAGCGTGGAGGAGGGGAGCGGCTGCACGGAGTATGTACGTACTCCATGTATGGCAATAGGATGTATGGAAACAGGCCTCTGCGATGTGAGGACTCCGAGGGCCGCAGGGATGGTGTGGGCTGACCGGGAGGTGCTTCCAAGCAAGGAAGAAGGGTGAGGGGGAACAACCACCAAACCTACTGAGGACTCCCAGGGTGACTGTGCCAGGGAGTCGTGGCACGAGGAGGGGCCTTTTCCTTACGCAGTGTAATTAAAAGCGAGTGGTGTAAAAGGCGCACGGGAGCTTGGTGATTTGGGGAGGGGGCCGAGCTGTGTCTGCCCAACAGCCTGCTGGGCGTGAGCCAGAGAGGACACCAGCAGCTGAGCCCTCAGCCACCCGTGAGCCTCACAGTGTGGGTGCCCTCATCCCCTTGCCTGGCTGCTTGCAGGGGGAAGCCCACGTGAGATCACCTGCAGGGTCTCTCCAGAGAGAGGTGTTTCCCCAAGGTCAGACAGGTTCTCCTCTCCTCCCCTGGCTCAGCTGGTGCTGCCAGGGAGTGCAGCAGGAAGCAGGAGGATGAGTGCTTGGAGAGGGACACTGTGTTTCTGGCTCCCAGTGCAATGGGGCTGATCATATCTGTGGGATATGCCACTATCTGGTACCAGACAAACTGGGCAAATGGCTCTAGGTGGCCCTAGACCTCCAGAAGTCCCTTCCCAGCTCAGCCTCTCTGTGGTGAGCACCATAAATGCAGGACAGCAGCAGTGCCATGCCAGGCAACTGGGCAGCACCTGTGTCCCTGCACTCCCCAGCTCCTGTATGGGGACAGCTGGAGCAGTGATGGAGGTGGCCAGAGAAGCCAGCAGCATTCATCATCCCCGTCCTCACGGTCAGACTGTCACAGGGGTGACCAGGCTCAGATGTGCTGAGCAAAATTGGCTCTACTTGAAGCTTAATGTGTCATGGGAGAAGGCAGTGGCCCGACAAAGGGAACTGCAGTGGAGTTTAAGGTGAATCAAATGCTGTGGTTTGACTCTATGTTTAAAAGGTGGTTTTATTCTGTAATGAGAACAAAATGGGGTTTTGGAAAGCTGGGACACCCCACGTGTGGGAAAGTGACCAGGGTGCCTGCAAAGCTTTGTGGGATGATGAATGAAACTGACCCTGTGGCTCAGCTCAAACCTCCAGCAGTAGGTGTCGTACACTGCCCAGCCTGTGCCCGGGAGCTCTGCCTTCCCCTTCCCAAGGGATGTTATCAGCAGCGTGACCTTTGCTCTCCTTGGCTGGAGCTGTGGTAAGCCCTGGCACAGGCTGCCCAGGGAGTATGTGGAGTCTCCTTCTCTAGAGGTTTCCAAACCCCCCTGGACATGTTCCTGTGTGACCAGATCGAGGTGAACCTGCTTTAGCAGGGAGGTTGGACTGGATGATCTCTAGAGGTCCCTTCCAACCCTACCGTTACATGATTCTGTTTCCTGAAGTGCCTGATGCCAATAGGATCCTTAGCTCAGCTTGAGCCTATGTGCGACCATGCTGAGATACTGGCAGCTTTTACTGCAACATCCTACTCTCTCCAATCAGAATGGATGGTGAAATAGTTCTGTTTGTCTCATTTTGGGGGCTCCAAGTGGGCTCTGTGGCCACTCAGTACTTTTCGTTAGCAGCTCTTGGGAATCAAGCCTACAGAATGTACAAAGTCCAAGAGGGTGTTAAAAAGCAGCAGCATTTCAGGTGCATTGAAAGAAACATTTACAGCTATGCCATGAAGGATTTAAAGTGAAACTTGGAGTGTGCTGGTCTCCACGTGCAGGACAGCTTCTCCAGCTCCACATCAAGCCATGTTACTCCGAGATGAGCGGGACGCTGCGCCTCTCAGGGCTCTGGATGCTTTGGAGGAACCCACCTGTGAAGACAAGCTGTAAGACCAGCTACGCTGGGCCTTGACCATGGGTCCGCGTGCCCTCCCATGGAGGCTGCCAACAGCAGATGCCCAGAGAAGGCTTTGTCAACAGAGTACCTACATTAGACTTGGCTACTGTGCATCCCACAACCAAGGGTTTCCCACACCAGAGCTGATGTCTGCATGTTTAGCAGCCTTGGATGAGTTTCTCCTCCGTGAGCATCTGTATGTGGGTGTACACAAACGTGCTAAAGCAAGGGTGTGGGGGCAGTACAGATACACCAGGAGGTACTGGAGAATCAGGACACTACCTGGGGGTGGTTAAATGTTAAAAGCCACAAGCTCTGCTCTCAGATGGTCTGTGGCTAATTGAGCAGCGTGGGCAGGTTGATGGGAGCAGCTCTGTGGGGCTTGGGAGCCCATTGTGCCTGAGAGATCTGCACTTGCTGACTCCTAAGCCCCTGGCTGAACGAAAAGCCTCATTCCCCTCCTTGGCTTCCCTGGATGGGCTGTCAGTGTCTCGCCAGAGCTCAGGGCACCAGGGAAATCCCATGTCTTATGGATACATGTGGGATGTCCCCTTCCCCGTACAGGTGATGTTGATTGCTGACAGGGGCCAGTGCTGGCAGGACAGAGCAAGCCCTTACCAGCCAGAAGACGGGCCCCTGTGCTGCACAGGGTGGGTCTGGGGGAGGGGATTGGAGGGGTGCAGCCCTGCCCGCAACTGCATGCAGGTGAAAAACAACCTACCTGTCTGCTTGGAGACTGCTTTCAGGTGGCAGGCGCCAGCCGGCAGCTTGCAGGTGTAGAGCCCCAGGCAGCCATCGCAGTCAGAGGGCTTCTGGCAGGGCCGGGCCTGGATGCTGTGGCAGGAATACTGCGGGGGGAGGGAGACTGATGGCCACTGGGCCGGCATCCAGCCCGGGAGCCCTCCCAACCCCATCCCTGGCATCAGTCTGCCCAGAGCCTGGGCCTGAGGAGCCTGGACTGTTCACAGCATTTGAAGAGATGCTTTCTGTGCAGGCTTGGGCTGCCTGAGAGCAGCCTCTCGTAAAGTAAGGCAGTTTCCTTTTGTGGTGTTCATGGCCCATAGCCAGCTGCGGCTGGGACCACACTGGCTGGAGCCTGCCAGCTTGAGAGGCTGGAGCTGACACCAGCACAATGCCTGGGGGTGAGATAAGCTCAAAAGAGCCTCTTCATCTCCCCCAGATGGCAGGCCAGAGAGGCTCTCCTTGGAAAGGAAAGCCAAGTTACAGAATATTACACTGATTCACATTTGCTACTGGATTCCATTTTAAAATGGTAAAACAATGCAGTACACCTAGCAGCAGTGGGACAAGCTGATCACCAGGCTATAGAGCAGCAGCTTCCTGCATGGAAAGGAATAAGCTGGGATCTGAGGAAGCATTTAAGGGTCACTTCATTACTGGCTTGGGCAGAAAGTGTGCTAAGCAGCTGCCCTGCTACTACCAGGACATGCACACCCCCAACTGCCTCTGCTTTCTTGCTGTGGTATCACTCGTCCCAGCAGAGCATCACCCAGCACAGCATCAGCGGGCACACTGCCACCTGTCACTTCTTTGTCAGCTCTACTTGTGTTCCACCAAAAGGCAATTAGGGTTTGATGAATGAGAAGTTGCTTATTTGCGGGATGCTGGGCTGAGCCCCCGGAGCAAGTTTCTCAGAGGGAGTGAAGGCCTGTGCATCCCTCTGGACAATGCTGTGAGGAGCTGTGCCCATCAGTGCAGCGAGGAGCATCAGGGCACAGTGCCTTAGTTGCAGAGCTGGGAGAGCTTCATGCTAGGGCTGCTGGGGAGAGGAATGCCAGACTCGAGGGCCAGGGAGTGTTGCAAGTGCTGGGGCTTGGATACACCAAGGGGACAGCCCATGGGACAACTGCAAGTACATGGGGACGTGGTGACCCCATGCTTGCCTCCTGAGCTGCTCACCAGGGCATGTGTGGCCATCAGCTCTGCTGTAAGCCTCACCAGATATTAGATGGAGTTTTACGGTTGTCACTGCCCCACCCCACTTGTCTGGCACACAAGCCAAACACTTACTGTGAGGCCATGTTGTGGCTGACACTTTCACACTCGGTGTGAGTGCCCAGCGTTTGCAGGGACACAACACACTCAGTAGCAGCTGCTGCTGCTGCCCTCAGGCGCCTCTGCTTTGTAGTTGCCCGCAGTGACACGGGGACAGCCATGCAGCGATGCTGGGGCTCAAGTGTGCATCAGGGTCAGGTGTTGAAGCTGGAGAGCTCTCTGAGCTTGGGCAGATAGCACCAGCATGAGGGCAGACAGCAGCAGCCCCTAGGTCACAGTGTGGGTGCAGCAGCCCTCTTTGGGCAAGGGAGGTGCTGCTCCAGTCCTGCTCTCCCAAAACCCCAGCCTTAGCTGCCTGAACTGGGTATATCACCAAGCAACTGCAAGCATTTAGGTGATATAAAACTGCTGGGGGCCCAGGGAATGGGGCTGTGCTGGGATAATGCTTTCTTTCCCCTCCATTGTGGCACAGTGGTGCGTTTTGGGGCCATCCTGCGTAGTTTTGGTGTCACTGTGCTGCATACACCTGCCAGAGCTGCTCCCTGTTTCAATAAGCGCCAGGGGCCAGCGGCATCCCACCCGCACTGGAGAAACCCACAGAGCTGCAAAGCAGAGGCATTGCAAAGGCCCCATTTCTGTGGCCTCATCCTCCTCATTAGGCGCTTGTAAGGCTGTGACGTGCAGCCCTTCAGTGCCTCGCAGACGGGGCAGTGGAAGGGGCTCCCCAAGCTGCCCGGCCCATGGGTCAGGAGCGGGGCTTTCCCGGTCCCCCTGCAACCTCCCCCCCATCACTGGCCGAGAGTGGGTCGTGCTTACCGTGTCCCCGTTGAACTTCCCGTGGCCCTTCAGGTGATGGCTCAGCCCCAGGCTCCTGCTGTGGGAGGGCTGTGGCGAGAGCCTCTGGGGCTTGCTGGAGGGGCCCTGCTCGCGGGGCCTGGCCATGGTCTTGCTGAGGGACCTGGAGCCAGGGCGGGCTTCTCTCACCAGCTCCCACAGGCTGGCCAGGGAGTGGCTGCCCTCCAAGCCCTGCTCAGCCAGGCTGTCCTTTCTGTCTCCAGGTGGCAAAGGGTATTGTCCACGTCTGCCAGCTCCCGGCTGCCTCTCTAGGGTGCCGGCCCAGCTTCTCAGTGCTTCAGATGGTGCTGGGGCTGAGGAGAGCAGCACCAGGAGGAGTGCAGTGACCGTCAGCACTGGGCTCTTCATCCTCGGAGCCTGGTTAACTTGGGGTCCTCCTGCCCAGACGATGCTGTTGGAAGCAGAGGTAGAAGCTGCCTCTCTTCCCTACCGCTGGATCCAGCCAAAGTCACTTTTATAGCACAGAGACCTATCCCAGGGGCACAGCCCTTTTCCCCCGCCCTGCCGTGTCCCACCTCCCTGCTTGCAAGCAGACTTGGCTGCTTGCATGGGCCCCATCCCCCTCCCTTTTGTGCTCCCAAAAGCCCCAGCACCCTCCCACCACAGACACCCCATCTCTGCTCGGTGACAGGTACGCGTGTGCCTGCGAGTACAGGCTGAACTGAACAACACTTGCAAGCAAGGTGTTTGTGAAGAGGGGACTGCCAGTAAAAGTTTGTGTGTGGGAGAGGGAGAAGGAATATGTAAGATCAAAACAAATCCCCTCGAATAGGCAGCTGTTGTATTTTCATTTGTTTTCCTAAGGAGGTAGTGCTGATGTGGTACAACTTTGCCAGTTCTCCAGCCTTCTCCTTGTGCCTTCTCAGCTTTTCACCTAGTTTTAGCCAAACCAGATGGAAAAGCACCAGGCGCAGAGGTGAGGAGTTGCAACAAGCCTGGTGAAAGTGGTCTGAGTTGAGAGAAGACAAACAATGAATGTCAGCGTCCACTATGGTGGGAGCTTACTTCTTACTAAAGAACAGAGCACACACACAGGAGTGTTGTGTTTGAGCTTTGATTTGCTTTTGTGTCATGTTAGGTACTAGTGATCTGCTCCTTAGCAAAGCATACTCACCCGTGGGTGACCTGTGTATGAAACAAAGGGTTACCATCCATCAGGTTCAAAAACCAGACAGCAAATTAGTTGTTGGAAATTAGCTGTAATGAGTTTCAGTGTCCACTAAACTGTTGGCTCGTGACCCAGGGTGACCATAGTTGCATCCTGTTAGCATCATGTGTTGGGAGAGGGGTTGACTTTTCCTCACTGCTTCCACAGAAGATGCCCTTGTAATACTTGTCCATATCTGGCATCTATCTTGGATGGAGAAGGGGTTGACACTCCACCATGTCACAACCTCCCCAGCAGCACCTTCTTGGCCAAAACATTGTCATCACATTCCTGAGCACCAGGACCACCCCCTTTAGCTCCGCTTACTGGCAGGGAAGATCAACCCCAGAGGCTTTTTCCACTTAGTCCCATCTCCTCATCCGCGAAGGACAACACTTGCACATGCAGGGAGCTGAGGGAGAGATGGTTTGTGTTCGAAGTTGTTCTGTGTGGCTGCTGAGAGGGGCTGATGACATTTGCTTTAGACACACCATTTGAGTGGGATGCAGTTATCGCTTCCAGACAGTGGATAGCTGTTAATTAATTTTCTCTGTCAAGTACCCACTAGTTGTCCAAGTGGTCAGAAAGGACGACCTGGAGAGAGAGGGCCTTGCTCCAACTCTGCAAGATGTGGTAAGATATGTGGTATGTGGGTGACGGGGATGTTTGTTCTTGACACTCAGGGCTGAAGGGGAAGGAAGCCCCAAGATCAGATGAATGTGTGCAAACCAAGGGGCAGTCGTCTCAGTTGTCTTTTAAAGGACGGCTTGGTTTCTCCTCTTTGATTAATCTTGCCTCTTGTTTCCAGGGGTGTTGGACTCCAGAGCAAGACTGTGCAGTGTTTGCTGTGTGGCTTAGATAGAGCAGCTACTGTGATAATGGACCACAGTGACACAAGGTGGAGGAAGGGAACATTCCCTCAACAGGAAATCTAGAAGGACTGGAGGTTCAGGAAGGCAGGATGTCTAAAACAGCAGCTTTTCTTTACAAAGAACTTCGCCCTGGGTTGGAGCCTCCTCTGATAGTTTTCATGAGACCAAAACAGATGAGTGTTCCCCTTTGATGGGGAGGTGAGATAAACTATCAACAGGCAGTAGACAGAAAACCCCAAGCTGTGGTTGCTGTAACTTAATAAAAAATGATTTTAAAAAAGAGAAGAAGCAACAGCAGATGTGAACAGTGCAATAAAAGTTGTCACCAAATGCACTCCACTGACCCTTCACTTCCCAAAATGTAGTGTGCACCAAAAAGCTAAGTCCTCTGGTCAGCAGCCGGCTTTGGAGCTCAAAGCTCAAAAATACAGCCCTATTCCTGGAAGTAGCAATGCTGAGAGTATGAGGAGGTGGTGGGTGAGAAAGCCATGGTGCTCTAGTCTATCTTCCATACCTTCACCTCTGGCCAGCTCCTGCTCTTGACCTGCTCCTGGCTGACACTGGAAGTGCTGATTTGTGGGGAAATGGGCTCGTAGGCACGGAGAGACAAGCTTGCAGCAAGCAGACCCATCCGGACACAGGTGTCTGTGTCGTGTTCAGCAAGCATCCCTGCAAGGATTCCTGCCATTAAGCTGTGGAGAGAAAGAAAGACAATTTTGATCACTGGGGGAAGATCTTTGACCTCAGGAACTTGGCCACAGGACTGCTCACTGCAGGAGCACTCATTTGGATTCAAAACAACACTTACAGAGCAGAGTATGTCATACGGGAGGGTGAAGTTATAAGGAAAAGCTTTTCTTTTTTAGATTTATTTTCATTTCTGATTGACAAACAGTGCTATTTATTTGCTTTTTATTTGCTTCTGAGGAGTTGAGGTACTTCCTCATTCTACCATGTTTGCTATTCTCTCCAGTTTCCCAGGTGAGGAAGGAGAAAAGAAAGAAGTCTGAGAAGGGATGAGTCTCTTTGTCTCTTGCTTTGTAATTATTTTGTTACTTGTTGGTGCCTTGTTACATTCCCACCTCCCTCCTATTGGAAGGGATGGATGAAAAGAGAGGTAGAGTTTCCATATATATATGTGAATGGAGCAACAGACACAGCTGGAAAGAGAAATCCAAAACCAAAATTATTTTGGATTCAGATCTTTGTAAACTTTAGCTGTGGTTTTCTGTTTGAGATTTCCCAGTAAAAATGATGTGAGGACTTGGAACAGCAGCTGTCAGCTGCTCAGAAGACACCAAGGTGGCTGTTGAGAGAAGAGAGTGGCTTTACTGTCTGCCTGGCTTGCAGGGGAAGTCTCTGTTGAGGCACAGGTGTGTGCAGGGTGGTGTTTGTGATTGACTTGAAACAACCCCTGTTCATAGCTAAACACGGTAATGATGCTTGGAAAGGACAAAGGAGAAGTGAAAGAGAAAGAAGAAGATTATGACATTTGAAAGGAAGAAGCAAGGACAGGAAAATGTGACGACAGAGAGGATCAGAGAATCATAGAATGGTAGGAGTTGGAAAGGGATTAATGAGCAAATCCATGAGGAAAGGAAAAAGATCACTTTTTTCTTTTATGCTCTAATTACCTCAGCACCTTTTGATCCATAACAAAGGCACAGGAGATTATGATTTCCATACACATTCAGTCTCTCAGCAACTGGAGATTGAGGGTAAATATTTGGGGGAGAATCCCCTAGCAATGCCATGTGCAGGCAGGCGGTGTGGTGTTGCCATGGTAGACACACACATACACAGAGGGGTTTACAGGGGCTGAGCCACAGTCTTGGCTTGTGCCTTGCTGCATAGTCTAGATAAGAGGTGACTGTAAGGGGACCTCATTAATATTTACAAATATCTAAAGGGTGGATGTCAGAAGGTTGGGGCATTCTCTTGTATCTAGTGACAGGACAAGGGGTAATGGGATGAAGCAGGAACACAGAAAGTTCCATAAGGAAAAACTATATCACCGTTGAGGTAAGGGAGCCCTGGCACAGGCTGCCCAGGGAGGGGGTGGAGTCTCCTTCTCTGGAGGTCTTCAAAACCCACCTGGATGCATTCCTGTGTGAGCTGATCTAGGTGAACCTGCTTCAGCGGGGGAGTTGGACTAGATGATCTCTAAAGGTCCCTTTCAACCCTACCGTTCTGTGACCCTTGAAAGTGCCAGCAGCCTGGGCTTCGGTGACTTTACTAGTTGATATTGAGATGGCATGTACATCGATGTAGTGTCCCAGCATTTCCAGCTTCTTTTGGCACTCTTAGTCTGTAGAGCAGGGATTTCTGCAGCTCAGTGGAGCAGCCAGAGTTAGCAGGAAGAACATCCCTAGATGAAGTGTAAACATTCCCACACGGACCTGGGGATACTGGGGAATGGGGTTTCCCGACCTACTAGTTCAGAAATGGGAGCAATAATGGGCTTCTAGCTTTCAGGTAATTTTAGAAAGGAAACCAAACTTCAAAGCACTCCTGTGTAACTCGGTGGAGGTGTTTGTTAGTGGCACACTTCATTTCTCCTTTGCCCTTCTCTTAAATTAAGCTTTTTAAAAGGGAAAGTAAATCCTAAAGAGGATGTACACTTAGAAAAACACCGTCCTGCTAAGTAAGGGGTAGTTATGTACAGAGCAGATGGTGCAGAGTTTGTGTCCCTGGAGAGGTTGGCAGAGGTTGGGCACATCTTCTACAAGTAATGAGCAAAGCTGAGCTTCCCTTAGGACAGGCAAACCTCACCAAGTTCTTCCCAGCCCCCGTTCCTCTGATGATAATGCTCCAAACAACAAAGTGGCCTCCTTTGGAAAAGACCAGCTTACAATTGCAGGCAGCTCATCTCACAGGTGATTTGGGACAGAAGGAGTGGGTCCTGCTGTTAAGCGAGTTAACTAGCTGAGTGAGAAGACATTGATTGATCTTAATGCAAATACTGAGGAGGATGTAAGAGGGTGTTTTGGTTTTGTTTTTTTTTTTCAAAAAAAGGACTTTTCAGCCTAACCACTAGTGAAATAAAAAAGAAGTGTTGCTATGTTGAGTTGTTGGTAGGTAAGAGTAGAAAAATAAAAGGAAATATCTGTCACCTACAGCCTTTTGGTGTAGCCCAAGGCAAAGAAAGGACGGAATCAATCATCGTTGCACACAAAGCAAGAAGACAAAAATCCTGACTGCTACATATGGTTTGACAAGTTAACAAGGAGCATAACAAAATATTCCTCTGACAGCCTGAGAAGTGATTGACTGGGCTAGGGATGACACCCATCATTCCCTCTGTGCAGTGCTTTGCGAGCAGCTAGGAGAACTATACAGCAGACTCTTTTGAAGCAGGAGCTATTGCCAGAGGCAAATGTAGAACCTGATGAAATGCTTTTACAGGGCAATTTTAGCTACTGAGTGGTACTCCCACTGCCGTTGGAGATGTGTGGAAGCAAAGCAGTCAGTTAGTAAGCCAGCTTTGATGTAAAGTGGTTTGCTTTGCTTTTAGCAGCTCAGCCTGGACTAATTCAGAACTCCTAGATTGCCATGAAAGGCTTGGATCTTAAAGAAAAGCAAAACCAATAAAAGCAAGGCTGCCTTCCAAGATGCTGAGGGGGACATTTTTAGCAAGCTTTGCACGGAATCACAACAACCAGTCCTGTTCTTGTGTGTCCTTACTGTCTGCTCCTCAAGCAGCAGAATGTCCTCTGCCTTTGAAGAGCATTTCAGAGACACCTGGTTCTGGCCCTTCCACATTCAGGCGGAGGAGACAAAGCAGTGAGCACTATACCTGTCGCCAGCTCCAGAGACGTTGACTATCTCCTCCCTGCTGATGTGGATGGCTGGGTAGTGGGTGGCACAGAGGCTGACAGCAGCGGTCTGCTGGGGAAAAGAAGGGAAGGGAGTGGGAAGTGCCCAAGCTGATAAGGCCTGGTGTGGTTGGTGCCATCCAGAACTGCACTGATGTCTCCTCACCACCTGCCTCTGCTCCCTCCTGAGAAAATCCCCAATCATCTTTTTTCACACTTTGACAGAGATCATCGTTTTAAATGAAGCTTCCTGAAAACCAAGCTTGCACTCATGAATACTCACAGTAAGCACATTTAGAACTAGCTGACTATAAACACTGCTGCTGGAAGCCAGCACTATATGGTCACAAAAACTTGATTTTCTTTCAGAGCTGTGTATTCCACTCCCTCCAAACATGTACATTTGCCAGCAATGATACCACATTTCCCAGGCCTGCAGCCACACCACCAGATACAGCAATAGGGTCCCAGAAAGAAAGCAGCAGCCTGTTCTCTGTGCCCTTACCTGTCCGTGTGCTTCTGGCCGGAGCAAGACTCTCCCCCCCAGGTTCGTGCCACACAGGAGGACGCCCTGAGCACCGAGAGTCACCACAACACAGTGCAGGTGGGCCAGCAAAGGGCGGGCCAGGGCCACCGCCGTCTGGACAACATCCTCCAGCCTGGACGGCAGCTCTTTAGATGGCGGGGAGGAAAAACTGGGATTTAACTTTAAAGCTTCTCCACTGGCCTTTTTGTGGGCCAGCAACCTCTTTATAAGCATCACTACTGCTATTTATAAGCACTTCTGAAATTTGGTTGATACTTTTTTGGTTGTTCTTTAAAATCATAGGAAACATGGAATAATTCTCTGTTAGACTTCTATACTGTGGCCCTATCCTGTGCTGAGGAATCTACCCTGAAAACTGTGTCTATGGAGATCAAAAAGCTGTCCTGAAGCGCAACTTCCTTACCTCAATTCTGTTGTAATTCCACCTGCGTGTGGTGGGGTATTTAATTTCTGCAAAGGGTGGTGCTGTTGGGACAGCTGCCCTCAGAGCATGATGCTTCAGAGACATGTTTACAAACCAGGGATTATTCCTGTTTATCTGATGAAGTGAGGCAAAGGGGATCTCTGGTTTTGGACAAGGAGCCATCCCAGGCCTCTGATGGATCATCAGTCCGGCCTGGGCCGTACAACCGATGCAGGTTATGAATCCCCAATGTGTTGTAACCCGATTACTTGAAATGCTAGCTGGAGTGGGAAGTGCTCTTCTCCAGGATCCAAGTTATCTGAAAGTGTGACTGACCCTTCAGAGTATTCAATACCTGCTGGCAGAGGGTTCCCAAGGGTCCGATTTATTGCTCTTAACTCTTGCAGGTTGGGAGAAATGTACGTGAGAGCTTTCCAGCTGTCCGAGAGGAATGGCTTAGAGGCCTTGTTCTCATCTGTTGGCTCATAGCACACTTCAAAACAACATTGCAATTGGTTAGTTAATTAGTAGTTCATCTCTATGTCAGAGCAGGATGCAGTGTAGACGGCTTAGAACAATCTGCACAACTGGAGTTATACTTGTCATCTATTAGAAACTCAAATATTCTTTCCCCCAAATCTTGGAACTAGGTGTCCCAAGGTTTCCTTTCTGGTGCTCAGCAATGAGACAGTTGCTTCTTGCTCTAGAATGACATAATCAGACTTCAGTTTTGTTACTCCTGCTAGCTTCTGCCTGGTTTTAAGTACATTGTTTCCTTGCTTTTAAAAATGAAGTCATAACTCCAAAGGTTTAGGAGGCCTTGTGAAGGGTCCCCAGCGTACCAGAGGAGGGGAGTATGTATTTTATGGGAAGTGGGAGAGAAATACTCTCAGAAGTTGCTTTAGCACTTATTCTGAGAAGCAGACTATATTGCTGCTCAGACTAGCAGAAACACACATTTTTGCTTGCTTTGAGATGAAAGGCAAAGAAAGCAGCTTTCCCTGGCTTTCCCAAGGGCTACGGCACCTACATTACAGGAAACGTGATTTAGCTGCAGAATGGGGAAACCTCAGAGAAAGCAGAAACGTTTCATCCACCTGAAACAGAGCAACAAAGTGCAGAGAAGAGTGCTGCATAACACAGCATGTTGGACGGTCACAATGACAGCCATCAGCAGCGAGGAGTGCTCCAAGTGCCCCAGTGCCTTGGCACAGGCCCTGTTTGTTAGGGGCTGTGGGGCCCAGCCTGGGCAAATTCTTCTTACCTGCTAGTTGATGCTCTCCAGCTAGTTGACAGATGTACTCAATAGTGGAAAGAGGCAAATTTCCATCAATGCAAACTAGCGGGGCCTGGCACAGGTTCTCCTTGAACTGGGATACCTAGTAAAAGTCCAGGACACAGAGTAGAGACAGCTTGAGTCATTGCAGAGGGACAAAATGATTGCTAGTCAGGCTCAGCAGGTAGGTTTCTCATATCAAAGCCTTTAGCTACAGGCAACAAAGCTGGTGAAGGTTCTAGAAAATGTCTGATGAGGAGCATCTGAAGAAGCTGGGAGTGTTTAGTTTGGAGAAGATGAGTCTGAGAGGAGACATGATCACTCCCTACCAACTACCTGACAGGGGGTTGTAGTGACGTGGGAGTTGGTCTCTTCTCGCACGTAATGAATGACAGGACAAGAGGAAATGGCCTCAAATTGTATCAGAGGAGATTTAGATTGGAGATTAGGAAAAACTTTTTCACCAAGAGGGCTGTTAAGCACTGAAATGGGCTGCCCAAGGAGGTGGTGGAGTCACCATCCTTGGGGATATTTAAAAGCCATGTAGCTGAAGTGCTGAGGGACATGGTTTAGTGATGAGCTTGGCAGTGTGAGGTTAGTGGTTGGACTTGCTGACCTTAAAGGTCTTTTCCAACCAAAGTTATTCTATGATTCAAAGAGTGATTCCCTAAGGAAAACTGATTTTTCCATTTGCCTCATCTCCCGTTCTCCTTCCCCTGCTCAAGAGTTGGCCTCAAGTGGTAGGGCCCCTCCAACAGACAAAGACTGTTGCTGATCCTTTTAGACAACTCTATTGCCCACAAGTCGGTCAGAGACCTACAAGGAAAAGGAATGCTGAAACTGAATGCCATTGTAGGACTGACTGGCTTGACTGTGCCTTTGCTTGCTGCACATGCCATTTGGCTGCCCTCTGTGCACAATGCCTCCTAAGACAGGTTATTCATTAGAGCACTTCACTCCCGTGTCCGACTGAGTCACACGGAGATGGAGGACAGTGGAGCAGCAGAATGGGGAGCTGCCATTCCCTGCTTTGGCTCCCTGAGACTGCACAAGCACTGCCCAAATGGCAGGCCAGGGCTACAGCATGCTTTGCAGCATCCTTCCTGTGCCTCTGCTAATCCTGGTACAAAGAAGGGCTGCCAGAGCATGCTTTGCAGCAGGAGATTGGTTCAGAGTTTCCACTGGCCACAATTGCTTCATAAAGCTCAGGAGAATTAATCTGTCAGGTAATGTTTTGCTGTGCCAAGTCTTGGTAGAGGCAGAGTAGAGGTGGAAGTGGGAGAAATGACCATATTTTTCCCTAGGAGGGCTCTACCACCTGGGGATCCCACCTGTAAGTAAATTGCACTTAACTTCCATTTTGCTGTCAGTCATGAAGCACAGGCTTTTGTTCTGAGGACAAAAGAACAAGTAGAGAAGGAGGGTACAGGGATGGGGCTTTCACTGAATCAGTCCTTAATCACTGCTTTCCTTAGCCCTGACATTTTGAAGGTTTGGATGTGCTGAGCAACAGTGCCTGTTGATACCAACAACAGGGGTGGCAAGGAGGGAACGGAAAAGGAAAACTTGCTTTAACCAGTGCTCTGTCCACTTTTTCTGTTGTTTTCCCTAAAGGGAGAAATACCATTTGTGCAGGTGAACTGGATTTATTGCTAGCTTTAAAGTGCCAAAAATGACAGGCTAGCTGTGACTAGTTAATTAATAGGATTCTGGTCTACATGTCAAGGAAGGCAGCAGTGGTGATACTGTACGGAGCAGGAGCAGATAGAAACTCCGTCTGGGTCAGCAGCAAGAGAGGTCTCTGGTAGCTTGCCATGTTGCTGTCTCAGTGGCCAATGTCTAGAGTTAACTTTAAGATCTCCAGTGTTCCCTTTTCCCTCCTCGTACAGCTTCAGCAGTTGCCTTTTGTCACACATTCATGCTCCTCTGAAGGAAAAGCTTACAAACCAGATGGTATGCATACATATCGCTCTGTTATCTGCTGGTGGATGTCCATATCTCCCAAGCCAACGCTCAGCTCCCCAGTGCCAGTGATCACAGCACAGTAAGTGGCTGTGCTCTTCCTCTCCAGCTGAAGGACGGCGCTCATGTCCTAAAACAGGGAGGACAGTTACACATGGAGCGTGTTTCTCTTCCCTGGCACACTCGGATCATTCTTTCTCCCTGCCCACCTGATCAGTAAGCCCAGCTTGCTGATCTCCCTTCAGCTTTGCCTCTCCCTTGAGATGAGCAACATTTCAGAGGTATCTCAGTCCAGATGGTGCTATTTTTTAGCACCATTCTTTAGCAGATGGCTATTTTTTAATATTTGCGATGCAACAAATAAGTGATAGGACAAGAAGTAGTGGCCTCAAGTTGCTCCAGGTGAGGTTTAGATTGGAGATAAGGAAGAATCACTGAGAGGGTTGTTAGACACTGGCACAGGCCAGTCACAGGAGCGATGACAGGAGTCACCATCCCTGGAGATATTTAAGTGCTGTGTAGATGAGGTGCTGAGGGACATGGTTTAGTGATGAGCTTGGCAGTGTGAGGTTAGTGTCTGGACTTGATGACCTTAAAGGTCTTTTCCAGCCAAAACAATTTTAGGATTCTGTGAATTGCCACAAGGTTAAAAAAGTCATTTAGTCAAGGAGAGACAGGCCTGTGCCGTGCAGTTCCGTAGGCTGTGTCTCTGTTGTAAGTGGTCTGCATTGCTGCCTGCTCCAGCACCCATCCCCCTAGCCCCTGTGCCAGCTGGCTGGCCCACCAACCGCCTGGCACACTGTACGTTAGCCACCTCACTGTCTGCACGGCCTGACCCTGAGGGCAGCCTGGGAGCCATTTTTACAGCAGTGTAGCAGACGCAGCTACGAGGTGTCCTTCTTCTGTGAGTCTTGTGAATAGTCTGCTTCGGGCATTTCTTGGAATAGACACGTGGATGGAGAAATGCATCCACCCCAGTAGTCCCCAGGGAAGGTGCAGGTTGTAAGGGAAGGGTCCTCTCTGGTGCTGGTGGTGATATGTTTGTCACAGGCAAAGATTGCTTGGCAGCTGACCAGCAAGTCCATTTTTCTCTTGGGAGACCGCTCATTTTGACAGCACAAACTATGCTGTGCTGGATAGAGGAGGGATTATAGACCTGCTGCTATGAAGCCTTTATAAACCATAAAAGAGTTCATGTTCTTATTGCTTTGTTTACTAAGTTGTTCAGATAGGACAAGGAGCTGCTGGATAGAGTTCAGCTCAGGGCCACAAAGATGATGGAGTGGAGCATCTCCCTTATTATGAAAGGTTGAGGGAGCTGAGGCTCTTTAGCTTAGAGCAGGCTGAGGGGTGATCTCATTAATGTTTACAAATATGTAAAGAGTAAACGTCAGGAGGATGGAGCCAGGTTGGGCTGCCCAGAAGGGCTGTGGAGTCTTCTTCTCTGGGGACATTCAAAACCCACCTGGACGAGTTCCTGCATGACCTACTCTAGGTGGTCCTGCTCTGGCAAGAGGATTGGACTAGGTGATCTTTCAAGGTCCCTTCCAATCCTTGAGATTGTGTGATTCTGTGAATATTTGGATACTAAAGATACTAATTAGCCTTAATGTCCCTGACCAGCCTCTCCCAGGAATTCCAGGGGCACTCCTGGCCTGCCTTCAGCCCTGCCTCTGCACCATGGAGGTGCCTGATGCCCCAGGCTAGGGTTGCCCTTCTGACTTCCTCTGCTCCCTAATGGGGTGGTGATGCTCTGCCCCACTCCCTCCAGGTAGCTCCTGCTGCTTCTGGCTCCCTGACCTCAGTGGACAAGCTCCTGCTTAAGCCAAGTATTCCTCTGGTGCACAGTTTGGGGTGTATGTGACCCTCCTCCTCTGAACTTACTCCCTGGACCTTACTCCCAGATCCCATGGTTCAGACTCCAAAGGGCCCCTATATCTAGCCTGTGTTTTGGGAAGTGACCTGTTGCCTTCTAATTGTAACAAAAGGAGCATTGAATTATTCCTACTCTTAGCCTGAAGCAAAGTGGGGTTGAGAAGACTTTTCTAAGTAACATCATCACTTTCATGCTTCTGAGGTGCCACTACTGTGCAACATACCATGTGGTGACAGTATTGCAGGATGGACTCTGAATGTTCATCCTTCCCCACAGCTGACAAAAAGAGAGGAGTCTGGCCAAGACGGCTTAAACAGTCTAAAAAGCAAATGGAAACAAAAGACATTAGTAAATCCATCAGGCATGCTGTGAACATAGTGACAGCTTGTCCAGGATGAGTGTTTCTAGGAAAGCCCTGTCCTGGGAAACTTTACACCCATCAATCCTTGTCTAGAATGATGTTCAAGAGAAAACAGCCACAAATGACTCGCTGCAAATGACTGGCTGGGGTTCGGTGGGACGATCTATGTCTGCACACTGTACCATCACTCTGAATTCTCTGGATTGTTTGGAACATCTGAAAATTGAGAAAACGAGAAGAAAGAGGAAGAAACTTCTGCAATTCCCTAGCATCACCTCCTTTACCATCACAGGCATGTCGGCTTTCCCACATTGCTTCTGTGCATGGCCTTTCCTGCTGCTGACCTGCCTTCTCACACTGCTCTTCCCACCATGCCGTCTTACTAGAACCACTGAACCTGAATGGATTTGTGGGAAACACTTTCCCCCTCCAACTTAACACAAATTATACCTCAGTGAGTGGCATGGGTGGTTTAGGGTTTTTTTTTTCCTCTCAAGCTTCTCCGTTTGTGATCTGAAGTGATCGCAAATGTGTGTCAGGAAGATTTGGGAAAGGTCAAAAAGATGGAATAGTCCTAAAGTTGCTTTGTAATCTGCCCCTGCTAATTTCAATAACCAAACACTGGTCTGCTGCTGCTTGTGGTGGTGCAGCACCTGGTGCAGTGTGATCCTTTCCTGTTGCCAAGGCCTGTAGTCTTTTCTCTTCTACAGTAATTCCTGTGCCATAGTTCTTCTTGTCTATGGTGCATGGATGATCATCTTTGAATAAGCTTGTTCCTTATAAATTCTTGCTCAAAACATAGTTCTCCTGAGACAATAATCTGACACGAATTCAACACTGAGGGCCAGGATTGTTCAGTAGTCCTGGGAGATCACTGGGGCTCATTTAGCTTTGATCTGGGATTGCTGTGCTATATTCAAGTTAACTTCATATTTGTGGACCTTTCTTTTCCTGAACCTGACTCCCTCTGCTCTTCTTGGAATGGCCCTTGCTGTTTCCAGGCAGCTTGCCCACTGGGATATTGCCTAATGTGTCCCAGATCTTAACAGCATTCAAGAGCTCCTGCTGTTGAAGGAATATCAAAGGACAAATCACAGCTGGCATGCTTCCAGAGGCAAACCCCAGCACTAGGCACCTGCCAAGTTTCTTCCGACGCCGCCAAAGGTTCGTCTCACTCTTCCAGCGTTTGTTTGCCCACCGCCCTGGAAGAATAAATGGTTAATTGGCAAAAGCGGGAGGGCTGCTTGGCATAGATGTAATGTCACCATTAATGTATGAAGTCAAGTTGATGTTGCTGAAACATAAGTCAGCAATTAGAGGGAACAGAAGGCATCTAGATACAAGACTGAGGGCAATGTAAGCTTCTACAGCCATCTACAGACTGCAGTCTTGATGACAAAGGCTTACTTCATAGGAGGGGAGATCTGCTTGACCTCCTCATGCATTGCTAGTTTGGTCTTGTCTGAAAAGACCCCTTAGAACAACAGTGGCGAGTGTTTTAGCTGATATTAGCAGCCCTCTGAACACCCTTCTCCACCTGTGTGATTATCAGCTTCCCTTGCCTTTAAAACAAGGTTTTAGAGCTCTTGTTTCATGAAATCCTGAAAAAAAAAATACTTTCCATTTGTGAAGACAGCATGCCACTGGCAGTCATAATGATCTTCACAGTTCTGGATAATTCAGAGCTTTCAAGAGTACGTTGAACACTTGTGTGGCAAATGCTGAAGCGTGTACATGCACATACATGCATACACAGCAGCTCCTGGCTCAGACACTCTGCCCCTCACTATCCCCAGTGCACCAGAATTCCCCTGCACATACACATTTTTCGTGCTTGTAAACACCGCTATGTAAATGTATTGCCATCACACAGTAAGAAATACTCTGCTTCTGACCTGTCACTGGACTTCGGTGTTCTCAAAACTCATGCTGAAGCTCCCCAAGGACCCTTCTTCGCCTCTGTGAAGCTGTACATCTGTCCTTTGTACACAATGCTATCTGCTGCATCTGGCCCTGTAACTGTAAGAGACTGCTTTCCCATCTAAGTATGCTCTTTTACCATTCTCTTATTATCTGTATGATTTTTTTTTGCCCTGACTCTCCCCAGTTCTGTAAATCTGTAAGATTTGGTGTTAATCCTTTGTGCCTTTGCGTTTCTGCCTAGCAGTTCTCCAAGCCCTGAACTGCTCAGACCACCTGAGCAAAACTGCCTGTCTACAAGCAACCTGTGATCTCTGTCCATCTTTCTGCTACTTGTCACTCTTTGTTAACCCAAATGCCTCTCTGTTACATTTGCTGATGCTCCCTGGGAGTTGACACTGGTTCTACCAGGAATGAGAGTATTTCTATTGCTGACTGTCTCTTGTTGAGTGTTGCAGATTTTAAAAGCAGTTAGCCTGGCTAGTTTAACCCTGAAGATCACTATCAATAATAGAGGCAGCCAAAATAAAAGAAAATAAAACAAAAGCCAAAAGAAAACCCCAGTCCGAAGTAAAAAGCAAAGATGCTTGTTTAGGCAAGTCGAGATGGCTTTGAACACTGGCCCCAATTTCAATATTAAAAGAAGACACTAGCTGCCATCAGTAATCAGCACAAACTCTGGTTTATGCAGTTCCACTATCTGTTTTTCAAAACTTATGCCTGCAGGAATGTTGAAAATACTCATGAGCATCTTTCCTTGTTTGGCATGCTCATCTTCTCCTTTAGTCTCCCGCATACCCCAAAGGCAGAGTTTTAGGGGTTTCTATGCCAAGCCTTGCCCTAACAGCAGATGTACCAGCCTCCCACTCAAGGATCCAGTTGTGGGTAACCTCTATTGTTGTACAATCCCATGGGGCCTAAAGAAATGAAGATGCAACATCACTCTTTAAAGTAGCAGGTGGGTGCAGTGAGAGAGAAATTATCAGCCTGCTTTGGAGGAGAAAGAAAATGACTGGCTCTCGTTGCAACTTGCCAGCTCAGCTGGTAAGTCCTGAGTCTGAACAGTACTCAGGTGTCTCTTAAACATTGTGTTCAGGTGGGTCTGGCTGAGATAGAAGAAATTAGATGCAAATGGACTTGCTGAGGTGATTTGAAATAAGACTGGGCTGATGCTTTCTGGCAATGATCAGGGGCCTTCTTTTGTGTCCTAAGAAGTTTTAATTCCTAATGTAAAATGAGATGTTGCTCAACTTCTGGGTGTCCTAAGAGAGTTATAACCATAATGCTTCTTCCTGCACTTTCCTCTGAGCAAGATCATGTGTCATTCTCTGCAGGTCAGATAGTTACTTATTATAGCACTTTTCTTCTGAACAGTCTTGAAAGTCATGTGGGAATTTAAACCAGAACAGAATACAGCCGCTTTCTTGCTGAGGTGGTACCTCAGTGCTCTGCAACAAATCCAGCATGTGTAAGGGTGGGACCTGCTGGCGGCTGCTGCTGCTGAGCCCTTTGAAAAAATCTGTCTTTAAAAGCCAAAACAAAGCAATGGTGTTGAGAGTGCCTTTTCTTCTGTATCAGGAGTGTTCTGGCTGTCAGCTCCTAAATCCTCCTGCAGCTTGGCATTTAAGTAGTTGCCATGATGGACCATCAGCTTTAGGGCTCGCTGCTATACAGAAGGGCAGCTAATGCCTCGCTGCTTCATGCCATGTTAAAAGCTTTTTCCTGTTCTCCCCATCAGCTGTTCTCATTGGGGTCTATAGCTGCCTTTGGCTCCTCACCATACCGTGAGTGGTCCAGGGTTTTTCACTTTTGTTTGACATGCCAAGGAGTGGCTGCCTACCCTGAGACACAACTGAGCTCATTGTCCTGAGAGCTGAGGTCAGGGAATGTATGTTATCAGTTAGATCACAGCTGAAGCGGTTGAACTTTTGGTTTTGCAAGCCTTCACAGCTGATGCCACAGCGTGTGTCATCCTTGGCCACTATCACACTGGTTAGCCTCTTCCTCTATGTCATTGAATAGCCAGCTTCCTTAAGGACAGCTTCCCCAACATGCCTCTCCCTGTCTGACTGAGATGAGAGGTCTTCACAGGCTGCCCCGCATCTGAAAGCAAGAATTTCTCACCTCAGCCGTCAGCATAGAATAATTTAAGATACCAAAAACTTTTGAGCAAGCTTCATCACCTCAATCTGTTGTACTTCATATAGCTCAACAAAAAACATACAGGCCATGCAAAGGGCTGTCATTTGCATGGGCAAGTCCCAGGTCTATACTATTTGAGCTTCTTGGTTGTTTCTTGGTCAAACCAAAATGAGAGGGAGAAAGGCTGGTAACATTTAAAATGTTACATTTTTTAAAGCAATCTTTTGTGTATGTATATGTGTATGTGGCTCAAATCCTTTATGGGTGAGGAAATTGCCTGTCTTATTTAGCTGTAACTGTGTCAGTACTACTTTTCTCAAAGATTTCCTAACTCTGGGGGTACTTTGCACAGAGATTCTTGCTCTTATTCCTGTTGCTTTCTATAGCTAAGACAATGCTAGGCAGCCAGAGATGGCTCTTACCTGAGCATGTCCTCCCTGTAGGGTCTGTCCTTGAATTAGAGGTTGTCATAGCACAATCAGGGTCCTTACCCGTTGCTTCTACCTCTTTGCATACATGCTTTGAGAATGTCCTGGGCAGCTCTTCTGCTAAACGAGCTCTTTGTGTTTATGGCATCAGAGAACAGCCAGATAGACACAAGGCACCTTGACATAGACTGTAGAAGTTGAGTCATATGTGGAGGTTGTAAGGATAATAGATTGTTGTATCCCTGTCTTGAGTGGCAGGGTTAGTGACTTTCAGCATGAGAACAGTGTATGTTAGTATGTGGCACAACATCACCCACCTAGACAACACACTAAATATGCAGCACTACACCTCTCAGGTTTGGGCATATGTGTGAATACAGACATGCATTTCATGCATGGATACCACCTTCCCCCTCACCCTCCTTTGGCTTGGCACACCTGTAAAAAATAGCTGAAAATGGCAGTCATGCCAAATCAGAATCACAGACTGGTAGGGGTTGGAGGGGACTTTTAGAGATCATCCAGTCCAACCCCCCTGCTAAAGCAGGTTCACCTTGATCAGGTCACACAGGAACGAGTCCAGGTGGGTTTGGAAACCTCCAGAACAGGACACTCCACACCCTCCCTGGGCCGCCTGTGCCAGGGCTCCCTCACTTGAACAGCAAAAAAGTTTTTCTCTATATTTAAGTGGAACTTTTTGTGTTCCAGCTTATGCCCATTACCCCTTGTCCTGTCACTATGAGAAACTAAGAAAACTGAGATAGATACAGTACCAGGATGACTGGGTTCTGCGCCTTGGCTATAAAGTCAACGTTGATACCTCCAATCACCACCTTTAAGAGGGAAGAAAGAAGTAAAAAGGGGTTGGAAAGACTTGAGGAAGAAGTTTTTCAGTTTACTTTTACTAGCCATTTTCCCTGCTCTCTTGATAGCTATGTAGCTACAGTTTGAAAGCCTGTGCTTGTCTGAGATGGCTGGACACAGACCTGTGCAATCCCCATCAAAAATAATCAAAATGTCTTCTACATGTTGCTTTCTGAATGATGCCTGCTCCCAGGCAGCCCCAGCATGGCAAGGGAGATATTAGTGTGTACACATATGGGTGCTGGTGTTTCCTCTGTGTGGTGACAGAGTAACGTAAGAAGTTACATGAGCCTGGTCACGTCAGTGCCCTTGAAGCCATCTCTCTTGGGGCAATTTCTGACATACCAAACCTCAGAAACATTCAAGCACTGCTATGTAAATGAAAAAAAAAAAAAAAAAAAGCAGCAAATAAAATAGGAAAAACTGGGCAGAAAAAAATGCAGCTGTTTCTTACAAACTCCCAGGAGAAATTGCTGTGCCCAGTGACACTTATGAATCGCTGTCTTATTGTCCTACGAAGACAAAAAAGCAGCACAGCTCCATAAACAGGAAGTTTCCAGATTCTTTGGGGACATACAGCTGTTTTTGCTCATCCTATCAAATGCTGGGTTATTGCCTCCAGAGTTTCTGCCTTCTTTTATGTTGACAACTTCTATTGCAAATGGGGTTTAGGATTTGTTCTTGTCTCTCTAAAGACTACCTAAAATAGATTTTCTATAAATTACGTGGCACGCACAAAAGATAGTGAATAGAGTATTAGGGTTATAATGGAGCTTGTTTGGGATATGCTATGCCTCTTGTAATTCTAGCAATCAGAAGCAGGGGGGCAACAAAAAAGGAATATTTATAAAACCTGTATGGCTCAGCAGCTCAAAATATCTCCCTCCATCCTCTTCCAGGTCTGCTCCTGTAGTCACAAGTTCCCTGGCATTAAGAACACACTAAAAGGTGAAAAGGTGATTAAAGTTTTAATGGATTTGATGGTCTAAGTCTTAATGGGATTAGGCCACTGTCAGTGTTTGTTTCCTGGAAATGTGAATAGAGGGAGGAAGAGAGCATATTTATCTGAGAAGAATTACAAATACTAAAGACAGAATGCCTGCCAGTGTGGAACAGAAAGATTGGTCTCTGGCCGAGTCACCTTTTACTTTTGGTAACAGATATAAATCTATCCTGTGCTGTCAGCAGAGAGGCATTATACGGAGGGCAGCAGGGGACTCACTGGCTGAGGTGGAGTTGTGTGCTCTCTCCGAGGCAGGTTCCCTTTCCTTCTGGCTCTCTGTAGTTTGCTCAGGGCCACTGCAATGCAGCTGCCCACTCTGGCATTGTTCTGGATCAGAGCAAGGTCTGTTTGACATTTGTTTGAGGTAAAGAAAAACCAGCAGCAAGACCGACCTGTTGGAAGCCTACATAGGGACTGCCTAGAGTGAGAAAGCAGAAAATACATGCTCTGAGACTTGATGGATTTGATCCTCATAATCCATTGGGGGCACATCTATTAGGCTACAATACTGCAAGACCACCCTAAATTGTTATATTTCTTTCGCCTTTTCTCCCCTGTGTCTGCAGAGAGGAAACCTGTCACCTCCATTTGACAGATATGAAGCAAAGGTTTCATGGAGAAAAGAGAATGCGAAGTGTTTACATTAGAGCCGAGAATCAAAAAGCCTCAGAGCATCTCAGCCAGCTTTTCCAGAAAGAGATGCTGCTGAGACTTTTGCCACATCTCTATTGGCTTTTTTTTTTATTATTAGCAATTTCAGAAGAAGCAGAGTAACAGAGGCTTTGAAAGCCCCACTTTGTGGCTGCAAACAACTCTAATGTCCAAAAATGCCTTTCCCAATCTGCCCCTCTGAGAGGGCTGGCAGGAGAGCCTGGATGTGAACCCAGCTCTCGAGGATACTATACTGGAATCCCAGACAGTAGATCTGAATTTCTCTTTCCTATGTAAGAGGATTTCTCCTCAGCAAAGGGTATTTTCCTTCCAAGTTTCTCTTGCTCTGCACCCGCATGAAGAGTCGGATATGGAAGTGCGATGTACGTTCCCATGCTCTGGAAAGCCCAAATGCATTTCAATCTGCAGCCTCACCACAGATACCAATGTCCTGAGACTCCGCCATGGAGCAGGCAAGCTCAGGGATCAGATACAAGTTCTTGACCATCTGCTGTCTTCAGCTGGCACCTTCTGTGCCAGCCTTCAACTTTTAATACAAGTAGAGGAGGACAGGTGCTCCTGAAAAGGAAGGATGCAGTCACTAAGCTCCCATCTGCAGACATTAGAAGTGTTTGCTCCTTGCTAAACTGTCAAAAACACTAGTCTAGAAAACACTAGTGTCAGTGTTTTCTACCAGGCACTACCAGAAGAGATGTGAAGTACACTGGAGTACTTTCTTCCCCACACATGCATTCAGTAAAAGGATACTAGAGTCCAGCGATTTCCCATCAGTTAATTCATTGAGCTTCTGTAACATAAAAGGGGTCAGTTGTTTGCCTGTGATTCCTTTGGACCTGCAAATGTAAAGAAAATGCCTGCAGATGAGAAGGACTGAGCTGAAATTGCATCCAAGGAGAAGCACTGCTGCTAGCAGATAATTTGTCTCCATTATCACATACCATAAAAAGTCCTGTAACCAAGTTTCAGGTTAGATAAAACTACGGTTGAAACCATGTTGTGGGCTCACCTGTGCCCAAGGTTAAGCTGCAGACCCTGCAGCAGTGTCCCCAAAGTCATTTACTTCCCCAAGACCACAGGATGAGCGAAAGATAGGGCTTAGGTTGCTTCTCACCTGGCTTCACTGAGAGCTTGCTGGATGGCTTCTTCGATGACCTGGCCTGAGGCAGCTCGCTCCTGGGGACAGGGCACAGCTATCAGCACCCCGCTGCTGAGGCCTAGCCCCAGAGCACTGCCTGGGAGAGGACAGGCAGAGCATTAGTGGTTCTCTTTTTGCATAAATCAAATGCTGAAGGAAAAGGACACACCAGAGTTTGCATGGGATGAAGGAATCCACAGAGCTGACCCAACGGCAGAGTCTTTTCCAGCTACCAGTCAATTGACATCTGCCTCTTTCTTTTGAATCTGTACAATATAAGGGACAAAAAAAAAATTTTTCTAAAGAATCCCAGAATGGTAGGGGTTGGAAGGAACCTCTAGAGATCATCTAGTCCTGCTCCCTGCTAAAGCAGGTCCACCTAGATCAAGTCATGCAGGAGTGTATTCAGGGGTAGTGGAAACCTCCAGAGAAGGATACATCACACCTTCCCTGAGCAGCCTGTACCAGGGTCAATCAGCCTCACAGAAAACAAGTTTTTCCTTGTGTTTAAGTGGATATTTTTGTGTTCCAGCTCATGTCTATTACTCCTAGTCTTCTCTCTGGACACTACAGAAAGAAGCGTCACCCCATCCTTCTGATATCGACTCTTTATGTACTTGTAAGTGTTAATGAGGTTCCCCCTTCAGTCTTCACTTTTCCAGGCTAAACATCCCCAGGTGCCAGCAGCCTTTCCTCCTAAGAAACATGTTCCAGAAGAGTGATTCCACTTCTGAAGGCCTAGAAGCTGTTTTTGTAAATGCATTAACATATGGGTTCCCTCAACCTTCACCAAGGTGGCTGCAGCTAACTAAAATACTTGTTATAAAGACTGAACTTCCTTGCTACTTTATTTTCAAGGCACTGAAGCAGGGAATGGGGGAGGTGGAATGGCTTGTGATTTGGGGCAGACTCTTCTCTAAATTAAAAAAGAAACTGCCTGATCCAAGGTGATATTTGTGTCCCTCTTTTCCAAGGCTCCACATGGGCCTTTCTCTTCTGAAACACACCAATGAGTTCAGCTGCCTCTTCTTCATCCCGGACGTGATACGGTGCCTGGAAGCCACTCTGGCGTGAGAAGAAGGCTGGGAATTCCCTTGACTCCCCAAAGGCAGCTACGCAGACTCCCTGAGTCTCCTGCAGCAGCAGAGGCAAGACAGGCAGGTAATCAGTGGAGGGTAAGAGGGCCCACCAAAAGAATGGGACTTTTTCCTTCTATGTGGCTAGAAGCCGTCTTTCTTTAGCATGGGGTTTGGTTATTTTTTATACATCTCACTCTATTCTGTTCTGTCCCCAACATTTTTCAAAGCAATGAGCCAGACATAGTAACTGGTTAGGAATCTGTATTGCTGAAACACAGGAGATATATGTCACAGTTTTTGCTTGTGCTCAGAGCTGATCAAAAGCCAGGCAGCTGCCATTAGCACAATACTGAGGCCAAGATAACAACCTGTGATCTGAGGGTATGTCATGATCTGTCAGGAATATAAATGGGTTCTGTTTGAGATTGAGAAGTATTGATGTTGGCTGTCACCTGAAGTGCTGGCCTTGGTGGCTTCCAACATACCAAACCTGACTTTACTGTTTGATGGATCTAGCTTGCCTTATCCATCAGTTCCAGAACACTGTCCCAGAAAGGCAAGTCTAAGGACAGAGAAAGAGGGCATGGATAGTACTGCCTATGGCCTCCCTTGGAATAGCTGCTGAACAGCCCCCTGAGCATGGAGAGATGTATGTTAGAGAGCAACACAGTGCTTGTACAGCCCCAGGACTAGAGAATTTGTAAATATACCTTCACATCCTCTCAGTAGTGACTTCTAAAAATCTGAGGCTTAATACCTAGCCCAACCAACCACTAGGCATTCCATACACAAAGCACAACTTTATCTGCTTTCAGGCACAGCAGCCCATGATACTTACCAGATACTCCAGAGTCCTGCCAATATCAAGGATAGACTTGACTCCTGCAGATACCACAGCAACTGGAGTTCGTCCTAGCTCTGTCAAATCAGCACTCACATCCAGAGCTGTCAAGAGACAGGCAGCCCTTGTGTGAGTGATTGTGTTGTACGCCAGGCTGTGATCTGCCCTCTTAAAAAAAGCCATATCTGCCTGAGATGCCACTGTTTGCTTTTCTAACAACTTAAATCCACAAATAAATATTACAAGTTTAGATCTTGTCTTTAGTTGTTGAGATTGAAAGAGATATTGACCAAAAGAAGCCACACGGCTTAGGGCGGAGGTGCGGCCTTGCACTGTACCTCTCGGCCCTTTGGTCATGTGGATAAACAGCACACAAAAATTTGGTTAAAGAAAGGAGAAGTTGTTATAAAGCAAGAAAAATTTAAAAGAGATGGAATATAATTTAAGTAGATTTTGTTTTTAGAATTGACATCACTGGCAAAAGAAAAAACCAAACCAAAACAAAAAAGGCACCACCGATGCTTTGCTGACCTCAGGAAACTCCCTGGTCTGGAATTCACACCTTGTCTGAAAGGGATGGCATCCAGAAGGGCTACCCTAAGAATATATGTGACTAAGAAGAAAGAACGTACTTAAAAGTTACAAACTACAGTGCCAAGGCTGGGCCATTTTCCAGAGAGGAGCATGCACCTCTAAAACAGACCAGGGCCCAGGTCTCTTTTGTGGAGAGACTCTCCTCCTCAGCTGGAAGAGCTAATAACAACAGTGTGCTTGATAGCCAGTATCAGGTTATCCAGCTGTTACAAAGTGGAAGAGGTACAGTCAGCTCCTATTGCACCAGCCAACAATATCCACAAAACCCCATGTTAACAAAGGACAAAGAGAAACATCTGCCCTCTTAACAACTGGCCACTTCTCGGGAGGAACATTTTGAAGCTTCTGCAAAGGAGATACTGGGAAGAAAAAAAAACATACTACGGTCAAGAAGAATGATAACTTTACTTTTCTGAACAGACAGATGCTGCAGGACAGACTGGGAAAACGGGAAAAGCTGGAATTAAGCAAAGCAGTAGCAACATAGAGAAAAGTAGAATGTATTGACTTTCTTACTGCTCTCTCCTCCCCGATGGACACCTCCTATGCCACCCGTCACAAACACGGGGATTCCTGCTCTGTGGGCAGCAATCATTGTTCCAGATACAGTAGTGCCACCAGATAGGCCCTGTCAGGGGACACTCAGTCACAGTCAGCACTTAGGGTGATGGGAAGAATGGTCTGGCACACAGCAATGTCACAACAGTCTGTTGATTGTCAACAGTTGATGAGTTAAATTCTGATACAAATATTCTATTAGGCAAAAATGCAGAGGAATCATCACGTATGCCACGTGAGCCGTTCTTGCACTGGTAGTAGCAAAGGCCTTTGTTCTCTAGGGCTTTCCAATCAGAAGGCTTCATGGGCAGCTAGTGTCACCTTAAGTTCAGGCTGGCCTGCGTGTCACATAGTTTACATGTAACATGACGATACCTTATCATGCCAATAAGGCTATTCTTAGCCAAGTGCTCATGGCTTGCCAGCTAACCCAGAATGACTTCTCAGGAGCCCCGTTTCATGGTTGCTCTTCCCTTGCTCTGTTGTATTTTGACTCTAGATAGCACAGCATTTGAGCTTAGCAATAAGATACCCCTTTACATGACTTTTTTCAAGATGCTTAAAGCCACCTGGCTTGAAGCTGGAAAAAAATTGTTGTGTAGAAAACACCACAATAGAAAGTCTGCATACCATACCTGGCTGAGGACAAAAGGAAGATCTCTCCGAGACACTTTAACTACGTTTTTACTGCTTGCCAGGAACTCAAGTTCCTTGTCTCTGAGTCCCACATGGATTCGACCCCTTAAAATGCCTACAGTGGCTGGCACTGCTCCATTTGTTGTTACAATTTCTTCCACCCCTCTGGCCATGCTAGAAAAAGATAAGACGACATTCACAAAATTAGAGAGGCAAACAATTGGATGAGAATATTTGGTGACCATCATGCCCAGTGTCATGGTTTAGCAAGGAGTTGCTTTTGTTTAGTAACAGGGGGAGCGGGTTGCAGTGAAGACCCGGTAAAAGTTTTTTAGACTCTCCCCCGACTCCTGGGTTCAGACCCACCCCCCGGCCTGGCTGGGCCAATCTGGCGCCTCTGCGATCACTATTTAGGGACGGGAATTTGAGGTGCCAGG